>JAODAL010064597.1:0-18642 GCA_025379985.1 Phyllomedusa bahiana
AGGGAAAAAAATACATGCACTGCAGGGGTAGAGGGTTCAGACGGACCCACCCACTCATAAGGGGTATTTACACACCTGGGGGGATTGGTTTCCCTTTTCAACACAGCCCACTTATCGTATTTTGTGACCAACCCGACAAGTGATGGCTCTTTTTTTTTGTCGAAGACGAAAGATACAGGATTGATCCCTTCACCGGGGTTTGCCCCGACCGGCCAAAAACCCCCTTTTTCCCCCTTTTTTCATTATTTCTTTTTTATGTCCTCTGACGTATCGCAACAGATTTTCGCACAACAACGCACTTATCAAACTATCACCTTATTTTTTTTTGATTACAATCGGAGAGCATTGAATTATTTGTGAAAGGGGGGGTTCCCCATCGGGGGGAAAAACCCCCCACCCTCTGGAGCCGGGACCCCCCCAAAGGGGGGAGTCCCCCTTCTCCTACCTCCCCTACCTTGGGGAACCCCCATTACTGCATGCCCCCCTGCCTCAGGTTTTCTCTTGATGAAAAAAATCGAATTTATTTGCTTTGATTTTCCTCTAGTTTCATTTTACAGTTTTGGCCAAAAATACCTACTCCCCCGCCTCTAACAACTTCTTGTTAAACGATTACAGGAGAAAATTTTGGTGATGTTATATCATCCCGATTTTTAGTTTAATATAAGGGGTTTTGTCTATTATGTTCCTTTTGTTCAAAAAATTTCGAATATAAAAAAAAAAAAAAATAAAAAAAAAAAAAAATCCACCCCCGGGCGTAACTTCAAATTCACCTGATCTTGTACATTTTTCTGAAGAATCGCTGATACTGAGTTTAATCCACGCGACCCTCAACTTTAACAAGATTCCCGGTGCCGGCATTGGCCACACAGCCCCAAAGCATGATGGAACCTCACCAAATTTTACAGTGGGTAGCAAGTGTTTTTCTTGGAATGCTGTGTTTTTGGGACGCCATGCATAACGCCTTTTTGTATGACCAAACAACTCAATCTTTGTTTCATCAGTCCACACGACCTTCTTCCAAAATGAAGCTGGCTTGTCCAAATGTGCTTCTGCTACCTGTGGCGTGCTTTCAGAAACGGCTTCTTTTCGCATCACTCTCCCATACAGCTTCTCTTGTGCAAAGTGTGCTGTATTGTTGACCGATGCACAGTGACACCATCTGCAGCAAGATGATGCTGCAGCTCTTTTGGAGGTGGTCTGTGGATTGTCCTTGACTGTTCTCACCATTCTTATTCTCTGCCTTTCTGATATTTTTCTTTGCCTCCACTTCTGGGCTTAACAAGAACAGTCCCTATGGTCTTCCATTTCCTTATTATGTTCCTCACAGTGGAAACTGACAGGTTAAATCTCTGAGACAACTTTTTGTATCCTTCCCCTGAACAACTATGTTGAACAATCTTTGTTTTCAGATCATTTGAGAGTTGTTTTGAGGAGCCCATGATGCCACTGTTCACAGGAGATTCAAATAGGAGAACAACTTGCAATTGGCCACCTTAAATACCTTTTCTCATCATTGGATACACCTGGCTATGTAGTTCAAAGCTCAGTGAGTTACAAAACCAATGTTGTGCTTCAGAAAGTCAGTAAAAAGTAGTTAGGAGTATATCAAATCAATAAAATGATAAGGTACCCACATTTTTGCACCAGTCAAAATTGGTTTTAATGCATATTGCACATTTTGTGTTAGTACAATAAAACCTCATTTCAATCCGGAAATATTACTGTGTCCATCAGTTATAAGATATATCAAATTGAAATGGCTGTTGCAAACACCCAAATATTTAGAACTAAAAATGATTAAGATTAATAGGGGTGCCCAAACTTTTTCATATGACTGTATGAATATACTTATACATTACTAAGTGTAAAAAAAAAAGTAACAGATCCCTTCATGGGATTTAAAAAAAAAAAAAAAAAGTGTATAAAAATAATAAATATTTAATAAAAAAATAACGGTGCATACATTACACACACAAAATAAAAAACCTACACATATTAGATATCCACACAACCATAATAACCTAAAGAATTAATCTAACAAGTTATTAAATGTGAATGGTGTAAAAAAAAATGTGAAAAAAACTGTAGAAAAATTCTGCAATAATTTGTAAGTGAACTTAAACTATTCCCCCAAAAAGTACAACTTGTACCAAATAAAACAAGGCCTCATACAACTGCGTCATTGAAAAAATAAAAAAGCTACGACCGTTGAAACGCAAGAAGGCAAAAACTAAAAAAGTGTTCGGCGTAAGGGGTTAAATGAGACAAAAATACAGTGAACACCCCCACCATCTTCATACAGGAAGATCCAGCTGAACTGGTGGCTTATTCATTGGCAAGGGCCTATGGAGAACTGGTAGAACAGTGGCGAATGCTGCCAACTATCAACCCCCAACTGGACTCATCACAGACTGCGTCTAGATGGCAGAGTCTGGCTGTTATGTAATGATGGGAAGCTAGCATTATCTCTGCATCTGCATGAGGCCTGTTATTATTACATGTTTGGGAATGGTAGCCATAGAAATACTTTTATCAGTCTTCGGATTTTAAACAAAACTGCTTATATTTCCCTCCATTGATAAAGCTTTATACAACCCATGATTCTAACATGGAGCCTGTAGTGAGAGGGCCAGCATTCCTAAACCCTGTAGATTTGCTAATACATCAGTATGCCCAACAGCTTATAGTAAGAGTAAGGCCCCGTTCACACGGCTTATTTGCCGACGGATTGGCGCCGTATTCCGCGCCGGATTTGCGCTTCAATACGCTGCCAATCCGTCGGAGTCATTACGGTAATCCACTGCTCCATGGGAGAACAGTGGTTTCCGTAGCTTCTCCCCGCTCGGCAAATCCGCCGGGGGGGGAGAAAGTGACATGCAAATTTTTACGCCGCGTACGCGCCGTAAACAATGCATTGTCTATGGGCCTGGGAGCGGCGCCCCGCCGCGCTCCGGCCCCCCCCCGTCCGCCCCTTATTGACGGCGGATTTCTGCGCTCAATACGGCGCACAAATCCGTCGGGAATAAGCCGTGTGAACACGGCCTAACAGTACAGACAGCAGCTAGACAGGCTCAGAGACTCAGTAAGGACGTGGTAGGTTGTCACAGGATGCGGACTTCATCTCTCAGCTGATGGAGGGTGCATGGGAGAGGATCCATAGAGTAAACAGGTTGGTCAAGATGGCTCCACAAATGCTCAACTGGTTTGTCCTGCTTCAGTGTGTTCAAAAGGGAGGTGTGAGATTTATTTGAACTTCATATCATGTGACCCAGCAAGCTTAACATCACCATGCCTTTCACCACAGTGGGCTCACTCCACTGAAACAAAGATCTGTTTAAGGAAAGAGCCGTGAGTAATTACAATGTAGCTCAGTGGTTACCACTTCTGCCTTCCAGCATTGGGAGAGACATGTATGATCAGGTTTTTCACCCTTTTCTGGCATAAAATACGCCTAAGTGAGCCATCTACGATGTCTAACGTACCTAATGTATATGTTAGGCGCATTGTTCGTAAGACTCGCCACTTTTTAATGCACCTAACATGAGGGGGCGTTCTGGGGGCATGTCGCACCACACTCGTAATATTACTAGCGGCGCTAGTAATGATAGTCTATGGGCCGGCGAGGCGCCGCCTCCCCCCTCCCCCCCGCTTCCGCCCCCATCCACATGGCGTAAGTGCGCCCCGCAAATAAGCCGTGTGAACATAGCCTTACTGCTCGAACAGGCAGACCTATTTTAATGTGGTAGAGCTAGATTCGCTGTTAGGGAAAGAAATGTCCCTTATTTCTCAACTTACAACAGTACAATAATAAAAGGTAATTTATGATAAATATCAAACTATATAAAATTAAATTATTTAAATTTAATAAAAATGTTATCATAAAATTAATATAAAAATATATACTATCCCAAAAATATAAAAATATCTAATATAGAAAGCATTTAAATTTAATAGAATCTAAAACTAGTTTTACATTAAATAACCCACTGATGATGATCAGATTTATACTACATTACATTTGAAATTTATTTTTTCTGCTCTCACCCCTTATTCTGCATAGAGCAAGAGCCAGCACACCACAGATCTTGCTGGGATCTGTGGTTCACCAAGCAAGATCAGTACCATAGTTTCTATTCACTGACATGCTATTCTAATGACTTTTCTTTTATTTCCAGCCTATCTATAACCTTTATACATGTTAGGGGCATTACTAATGCGCCTAAGTTTCGCAATGCGCCAAACACACAGGCGAGGTGCAATGAACTTTAGACACCATTTATGAACGCACACAAACCACTTTCATACATCAGGTGCATTATACACTGAAAACGAGACTCGACTATTCACTTCAAAGCGCCTTCTTTCATACATGTCTCCCTGGGTTCTAGGCTCAAATCTATGCAGGAACCAAACGTGAATTTTTATTTTTTTTTGCACATACCCGATTGCAAATAAATTAAAAATCCCTCAATGTTTGAATAATTACTAAGCAGTACAGAGGACAGGAGTACCTGCGATTGAACACTCGCTCAGCAGTGTGTGAAATTACTAAGCAGGGAAGAGACTTTGTGTGTGTGTATATATACACATTATATATATATATACACATTATATATATATATATATATATATATATATATATATATACACACACACACACACACACCACAATATATATATATATATATATATATATATACACACACACACACACACACACACACACACATATGCATGTTTTTCTCACTATCTGACATGAAATCAGAATAAACCTTACCTGTTTTAAGTCAATTAGAATTACCAAAATTAGTTATTCTTGCCAAAGGTCAGAATAATGAGAGAATATTATAAGGCATTGTATTACTTTCTGCAAAGTCAAAAGTTTACATACATTTCATAAGTATTTGGTAGCATTGTCCTTGGGTCAAGCATTTTGGATATCCTTCCACAAATAGTTGGTAGGAATTTTGGCCCATTCCTCCTGACAGAAATGGTGTGACTGAGCCATGTTCTTAGGTCTCTTTGCTTACACCAGCCTTTTCAGTTTGCCCATAAATTTGGAATAGGATGGAGAATAGGGCTTTGACTTGGTTATCCTTAAGCCACTTTGTAACCAGTTTGGCAGTATGCTTTGTGTATTTGGAAGACCCACTTCCGCCCAAGCTTTAAACTTCATGGCTGATGTCTTGAGCTGTTGCTTCAGTATCACCACATAACCTTCTTTACTCATGATGCCATCTTTTTTGCGAAGTGCACCAGTCCCTCCTGCAGCAAAACAACCCCACACCATGATGCTGCCACCCCCATTTCACAGTTGGGATGGTGGTCTTTGGTTTCCAAGTTTCTCCTTTTTTCCTCCAAACCTAACAATATTCATTATGCTTAAACAGTTCAATTTTAGTTTTGTCAGAGCACAAGACAGGTCTCCAAAAATGTAGGTCTTTGTCCCTGTGTGCATTTGCAAACAATCTGGCTTTTATATGGTTCTTTTGGCGTAATGGCTTATTCCTGACAGAGTGGCCTTTCAGCCCATGTTGATCACTGTGGATAATGACCCAATCTTACCAGCGTCTTCTGCTTTTGTTCTTGGGTTAATATGCACATGTCGGACAAAAGCACATTCATCTCTGAGACACAGAAACCTGTCTCCTTCCTCTGCGGTACAATGGCTGGACATTCCCATCTTGTTCGTACTGATGAATGAGACACTTTCAGGTATCTGGAAACTGCACGCAAGGATGATCTAGACTTGTGCAAGTCCTCAATTCTCTTCCTGATGTCTTGACTGATTTCTTTAGACTTTCCCATGATGTTACACACAGAAGCAGTGTGGTGTGCAATAAAATAATATCCACAGGTGCGTCTCTAACTCAGATGTTGCCAATAAACGTATCAGAAACTTCCAGAGACATATGGGCTGTCCCAAATAGTTTAAAGGCATAGTAATCCCAGTGTATGTAAACTTTTGATTTTTCAGACAGTAATAAAAATACTTTAAATTCTCTCTCTCATTATTTTGGCATTTGGCAAATCTAAATAATTTTGGTTCCTAATTGACCTAAAACGAGTACGGTTTATTCTGATTTCATGTCAGATAGAAAAATATACATATGTGTCTTTTTATATAGAGTATGTAAACTTCTGGTTTTAACTGTATATAAAGTGGAGGAAAGCAGCAGAACTGTTGAGCACGATACCCAGCTGAAGGGAAACGGCGATAATAGAAAATAGTGGACACTTTAGGGATTCTCAATAATGCAGGTTTTCATAAAAAAAAAAACTTTGTTTTGTATTTTCTCTATATAAAGCTGCATGTTTGCATTTAACTATATGCCAAAGATTGGATATGATAAAAAATAAATGAAGATGAATAATATTTAAAACATATAATTGAGTGTTCATCTATACTGAGACTGTTTTGAGAAGGGGATATTAATCCCTTAATGACCGCGCGCTGACTTTCGGCGGCGGGCATTTCAGGTAGTTCATCTGCAGCAACGTCTTTTGGCATCACTGCAGACATCGGGTTTGTGGCTCCCGGCGCTTCAGCTGGACTAGGAACAGAGATGTACTTCACAGTGCAGCCTCTGCAAGCGGAAGAAACATCCGCTCCCCGGCACTTTACCCTTTATTTCTGCGGTTCGTGACCACAGCATAATCCAAGGGCTTTCCTCTGCTCTGTCGGGTAATCGGGACTCCGGTGATCCGACAGAGCCCGGGGAACATCTCTACAGTCAGCCCTGGGAACCTAGAGTAGCCCCAGAGCTGTCTGTCTATGTAACAAGCCAGCGATCAGGGCTCACTGTGTGCTACCCCGATTACTGCCTGTGGCATACTGACACAATTATAATGTATTAGCAAATATGCTAATACATTACTAAGTGTAAAAAAAAAAAAAAAAAAAAACAGTTAACCCTTCATGGGATTTAAAGGGAAAAAAAAAGTACAACAAAAGTGTAGAAAAAAAATAAAATTTAATAAAATTGTGCATACATTACACAAAAAAAACAACCAACACATACTAGGTATCCACACGACCGTAATAACCTGTGGAATTAATCTCCACAAGTTAAGTGTGAAATGTGAATGGTGTAAAAAAAAAAAATCTGCAATAATTTGTCAACTTAAACTATTCCCCCAAAAAGTACAACTTCTCCCGAATAAAACGAGGCCTCATACAACTGCGTCATTGAAAAAAAAAAAAGTTGCGATTGTTGAAACGCAAGGAGGCACAAGGTGCTGGTCATTAAAGTACTTTTCAGGTGTTCAGCTTAAAGGGGATTGCTCACTACTTCACTTCGTGCACATTCTGTCCACACAACATTTTCAGAATAGGGGGCGTGTTAACAGAGCTTGTGGGCGTCTTCAGCCTGCAGGCTTCAGCACGCCCACAGGCATAACATGCTCGCTCCCCTGGCAATGCTGGCTCAGTACAGTGTATGGGCCCTGAGCTTACTGAAAGAAGGCAGCTGTGGGAGTCATTTTTGAGCTGCAGGGAATAAAACAAGACACCTTGAATGGTGCTGCTTCTCCTACACTCTCCCTGTTTAAAAGCAGACGGGGAGAGAAGATTTTGCTGTAAGAAAATGAAAAACAAGCTGAGTAGCTGATCACTAGTCGTCATCACTCACGAGCAGCAGCTCCTCTGTGTCCTGTCTGCTTCTACACTCAGAAGAGAGAGGACTACACACTCTGCTGCCATTCAGTGTTCTCTGCAGACCAGCGGGCAGCTAATCATCATGTGGAAGACAGGGGCAGGGAAGCAGTGGGCACGTATAGTAATCAGATTCAGGGCTACTGGGCATGCCTGGAATCCGATTACTACATACATAGACATCAAGGGGAATACAGGGGCAGGGAAGCAATGCGCCCGAATACACATACAGAGCAAGGGAATGGCAGAGAGGGTCAGCATCACTGAGCAGGCACAGGAATGCGCGCTCCCGTGAATACGACTGGGGTGGGGGCGACCAGGATGTAAATTTAATGAAATACAACCCCTTTAAGGTATCCCTATAATTACACTCCAAAAGATAATAAGGCTATGTTCACACGGCTTAACTGCGGGACGTAATTATGCCCCGCAATTACGCCGTGTGGCCGGGGGGGAGCGGACACTCTGCCAGGCCCATAGACTATCATTTATAGCGCGAGTTTCGCCGCTAGTAAAACACATGTCAATTATCTCCCCCCGCGGCGTATTCGCCGAGCAGGGAGAGGAGACGTAAACCATAGTTCTCTATGAGAACTGTGGATTACCGTAATGACCGGGACGTTTTTAGCCCGTAATTTGCGCATTCCGGACTGAAATACGTCCTGGTTTAAGCTGTGTGAACATTTCTAAGAGTATATAATAAATAGAGGCCTGCAACAAACAAGCTCATACGTATATGTAAACGGAAAAATAGAGTGTTGTGGTTCTTGGAAAGCAGGGAGGAAAAATGAACGTGATGTAAGCAAAAAACACTGCTACTGAAGCATAAACACCTATAAAAGAGCAAGGACCCGGAAGAATCCGTACACTTAAATAAAACACTTATCAACCAGAAATGGCTTCAAGAAGGTAGATTTAATTTACTATACAAGAACTGTACAAACTGTCCAAAGCAATACATCAGGCACAATACCACAAGACTTTTTTCTCAAATGATGCTGTGGAATGGGTCTTTAAAGCCATAAACGACATACCCTGTTTTTATTGACATCCGAGTATCACTCCAAGTCTGTAAGTTATTAAACTAAGATTTCCTACCTAGATAGAATTGTCATTGTTCTATATGTGTATTTAAAACCCAAGACATCTTTAAAGAAAACTCCAGGCAAAACAGACACTGGGCCTCATTCATCCAAACGGTCTAAGGGTATGTTCACATGGCGTTTAGCGGCGCATACTGTAACGAAATACGCCATGTGAACATACCTTAATAGTAAGGCTCTTTTTGTTTGCACATAGCAACCAATCAGAGCTCAGCTTTCATATTTTGAACTGCTCTTGGAAAAGGAAAGCGGCACTCTAGTTGCTAAGGGCAACAAAGTCCGCAAGTATCGACACATTTGTATGGCCGTAATTGCGTCCAAAAATTCGCAATTACGCTGGTGTGAACGACAAGGCGTATTATACAATATATTCAATGAAGGAAAATTTGAAGCTGGTCTGGGCCGATTTTGGGCCGTTTTAACGCGCAGTAAAATATGGGCCAAAAAATGTTGTGTGAACGTACCCTTAGACAGTTATGATAAATAAGGCCCATAGTGTAATGTCTAGTACAGGATTTAAAGGGGGGCAGTGCATGACACCTATTTAAAAAAAAAACAACAAAAAAAAAACCACTGTAGACACTCCTTACCTTAAGCAATAGGTGTCAGTTCTGTCTGGAGGTGTACTCACATAGTAGGCCTAGCAGTAAAACTGTTTTTGGTACCTGTAGCAACCAAGCTGAGCCCGGCTTTTACTTCTTAAACTGCTCAGGTTAAAAAAAGGAAAGCCGAGCTCTGATTGGTTGTCATATTGCAGCAAAGACAGTTTTATTGTTTGAAATGTGAAAACATTGGGTTTTATTTATCAAAACTGTCCAAAGTACAATAGTAGTAATTTATAGGAGTCACCAAATAAGCCGTTTTAGGCGCCTTTCAAATTCATTACACAGCGTCACACACTCCTTATTCCATCATAAATTCAAAAGGAACTCTACCTAAAGATGCCTTATGTTGTAAGAATTAAAAAGTAGGCGCTACTACCAAGTTAAAAATGGTCATTAAAAAGTGAGCTCTGGAAATAAATGGCCTCACGGTTGTGGCTCTTCTAGATTGTGGAGTCCTGACCAACATGTTACATGGTCAAACTGATGCCTCTTGACAAGAATCAAAGGGTTTTTTTGGTCATTTTTAGGGCATGTCCCCACAGCTGGTGTTTCAGCTGGTTTTACAACTTTTACACGGACCTTTATAGAAAATCCGTGCAGCAGTCCCCACTGCACGGATTTTCCACCAGACGGTTTTTTAGACCAACAGCGGTCCGAAGATGTTTTCGAGCGGAACATGAACATTTCAATGCGATGGGGGGACAGACTTTTCTCCGCAAATTGCGGAGAAAAGCCATTCCGCTGCGGCCATGTACACGGCCCGAAAGCAGAGCATATTCCAGTGGGATAATCCGACCGGTATATGCTCTGTGCCATGAGGACATGCCCTTATAGGAGGTACAGCCATTCATAGTGATCGAGGAGTATTTAGGCAGTTCCTATTAAACCTGATCTACTCCTAGATACAAGAATATGCATGTAAGCCAACCAGGGACAATTCTCTTGTGAAAATGAACATAAAATGAATTTGACTACTTGTCCGTGCTTTTTTAGGATACATTTACACACTCGAGTGTGCAACTTTAGGTCCAGTCATCTCTCTGTACTAGGTGGATAGGATAAATATTTTCTGTGAGCCCTCTCTGTACTACTTGAACAGGGTAGTTTTACAGTACTGTGTTACTCCTGAATTTCTTCTGTCAAGATACCAGGTGGGGGAGGAGGGTCGAAACACAAGGTACAAAAGTAGTGTTAAAATCTCTAAAAAGCCATTTCCACAAGCCGCCTCAGTTACCATTTGAAAATAAAATGTTGTGGCATTTCCGTAGTGACACTGAAAAAGAAAATAAATGTGCAAAGTGTTCATGATAGTTGCAGAGCTAAGAACCGTATATATACACACAAAACTAGAATATTAAACTTGGCCTTGACAATAGAAGCCAGAACTGAATACAAGGAGATACACTCTTATCATACAGTACAAAGTACATTATAGAATACAGAAATTTTAGCTACCAACAGTGACAACTTAATCTTCGGATATCACTGAAAGATAGAAGGATTACAAACTATTTATTAATAGAAGCTAAAGAGATGACTTTACAGTGCAAATTGTAGCATGGACTTCGGTGCAGGGTCCCTCTCAAAGCAGAGTCCTGGGAAAGCACCCTTCATCTCGAGACCTCCGCCATATATACATTGTGGCCTCCCGCAGCGACCAACGACGCAATATGTACATCTGCCATTAGGTCCATTCAGTCCTATTCCTGGACAGCGCTTTACATATTCGTTATGGTAGAGTTCAGAACTCGAGGGCTGGCGTTAGCTCTTGTAGCTTTTGAAAGTTCTCGCTGTAAAAGGGAAAAAAGTATGGAGAGATTACTACTGCACAAGTTAAGGAAAGGTCCAAAAAGAGAGTGAGAGGGGCGTGCAAAGGCAGCTTAAGAAAAAAGCTCAAGAAATATCGGATGTTTAAAGTCTAATCTGAAAGTAGCCTCTTATAGAGCAGCAGACTACAATAGATTTATCGGAAAAGATTCAGTGCTACTGGTAATTTATTCATTTAAACCTCTGCTCATTCTGGGCTTAGAAGTCCAGGGGGCGGCCCTACTTAGCATGCACAGAGATAACTGTCAGACACTGAGTAGGACCGCCCACTGGACTCCAAAGCCCTGAATCAGCAGAGGTTTAAATAAATAAATTACTCGTTATACTGAATCTTTTTTCCACAAATACAGATCTCAAACGTCTCCGCTTACTTTGCTCGAAAACATGGTGCCTGCAGATTGCACTGCATTTTCAATGTTATATATTCCCTTTGAGTTGCTGGTACAAAAAGAGAAATAAGCTCTGTTCATACTGCTTTTATGGCTTCTATTATAAGGGACCCAATGTCCAATAAACGCTGAAAGAACCAATTTAATAATAGGTGCAACAAGTAGATTCAGTGTGCCACCCTGTGTTTTTACAGAAAAGTGCTGGAAGCTACACTGTTCTGGCCAGCAGTGTGAAAAGAGCCAAACGTATGTTTTTCAAAAACATTTTTGTACTTCAGATCCCTTTGAGATTTATATATCCGACATTGCTGAAAGGTGCTGCACATAAGTGGACAAATCCATTTTTGAACCATGGGTATTTTTAAGCACCTCCCTCCCCCCCACAAAAAAATTCTGTAATACAATAACAGCCCATCTATAACAATGTGCTTCTCTACAAAGACAATTAAATCTTTAGTCTTTTTTTTCCTAAGTGCTATTCCACCTTTCAGAAATGGTATCTAGCCCTTGCTAGAGGCTTGCTGATTATTTGCTGCAATGGAACAGTGACAATAGACAGTATAGTAAAGCAGGAGGTTAGATGACACATATATTGCTCCATAAACTTTAAAAAGATGGCGTGTTCACGTCCCACTTGGCCAAAAGCAAGTGTCAGAATTCATGATCTGTAAGGCTAGATCTACACTGCATCGGACAAAAAATGGCCAAAAAAATCAACCGTTTTTTTTTCGATGCACAACCGCGGTTTTTGTCACCGTTTGCGCAAAAAAACGGTCACTTTTTGATGTTGCCCATACAATTGAATTGTATAGGAAGACGCCGAAAAAACTAATAGTGCCGGCATATTATACAACATGTAGTATATGTCGGCGCCGAAAGACGATTGTAGGAAAAACGACCTGTGGAGACTACAATAGAAAAACGACCTGTAGTCTATGGGGCAGCCTGAATAATCGTATTTTCGGCGCTTTTAAAATCCTAAAAGTGCTGAAAATACGAGCGTAATGCTATGCAGTGTAGACACAGCCTAAGGGTTCACACCCTGCACTTTTCAAAGTCAAAAGACTGAGCAGGGCTACAGCCCATAAAAATCTCAAATCCCACGTACTGAAATAATAATAGAAAATAGCTAAAAAACAAACCAACTGCTTATATGTAAAAAAAAAAATAAAAAAAAAAATATTCAAATGTAAAAGTTGATGCTGGCACCACAAGGTAGAAAACTCCAATGTAACAGGACTTCGAAGAGAAAGTGTCAGGTTCTGCTGCCCCATCTGAGAGCAGGATGTGATACATGGGAGAAAAACTACACATTTTGGTGCCGTTTTTCTTTTGGAGTACTGAAGTAAAACTGCCTTTATTAACAGCAAGCTCCCTTTAATATCCTAAACTGTTCAGAAAGGCTCCTGTTGCAAGTGAATAATCAAGCAAGACTATTGACACGATAACGGACTACTCACTTGCAACACCTTTCCAAACAATTTAGGATATTAAGGGAAGCTTGCTGTTAATAAAGGCAGTTTCATTGTAATGCACAAAAGTGCCACAAAACCATATATCAGTAAGTTTAAGCTAAACGAGGATGCAGCATTTCACACGTCAGATGTTTTAGGACAAGCTGACATTGCTATTCTATCCTGATGGATCTGTCCGCTTTACCAAAAGCGATGGTCCATGCAAAGATAAAACTATGGCAATAAGATGTGGTAGAATAAGTGAATAAATAGGCAGGTTTGGTGGATGGGGTGGGGTAGGTGCCAAGTGCTTAAAGGGGTTGTCTCACTACATTGATTCATGTTTCCTCAGTCCTGTTTTTCTTGGTTTCACTTTGAATTCAGGGCTGTGTTTACTGGCTTCCACTGGGCTGCAGTAGAAGCCAGGTCTGTCACTATAGCAACCAGTGCTGGCAGCCTACCAGGAGAGATCAAACAGGTCTGTAGCTATAGTGACCCAAGGAGCTGATGCAGCCCATACTAGAGGCGATATCTAGGAACAGGTAGGACACTGCTAATGGACATGTATTGCAAAGTGACTTGTTTTTGCAAGATCTTTAACATAAAAAGCAATCATTGCAGTGAGATAACCCCTTTAAGCTTTGCCCTGTTTTGGCTAATGTAGTAAAGAAGTATAAGGTAAATTAGACGCAACAATGAACCGATAAAGTGAAACATCAATAAGAAAGCAGAGAAAAGGAAAGCACAGAGAAGCAATAATACACACACATGTTAATAGTAGGTTAATAATACAGCAAATAAACAGCAAACAAAACGTAAGGTAAAAAACAGCAACACAGTCAGGTTCTGGTCTCTGGTTATAAAAGCTCTACAGCAATGTACATTACACACAAAATAATGAAAAATGTGTTGCGGTAAAGAGGTTCCTGTACAACATGCTTCACAGAGGAGGTAGGCTGATGCTTAATGTGATAAGTGCTTGGAGTTAGAGATGGTGCCCACTGTTAATGCCCCGCTGAGAAGCTCACTTCACCCGTTACCCTTCCACCACTGTGAATACCCATAGAGAGTGTTAGAAAGGTTAAATGACACCTTAGGGGACCAGCAGCTGGAAGAACAGGTAAACCCCAACGGCATGCACCAGGTGTGTGATGAATACAGACCTGGAGTATGTGGATGTGGAGTCAATATGTGTGGAGTCCCTCTATAAACACAGAACACGAGTGAAAACATGTAGAGATCAGCCAAAACATATTGCTGGGAAATCACAAGGTGTCAATCTTTTTGGTTTTTTTAATTGAGGTCAGCTATAAAATGTGCAGGTCTGTGAATCCTTATTCCAGGGCTCCCCATACAGGGGTGCAGAGGGCTCATGGTCTCATTTACATTCCACATGATGAAAACATTATTTGGAGAATGGTTTATTGAATGTACCCGACCACCTAAACCAGGGGTGTCAAACTGCGGCCCTCCAGCTGTTGGGAAACTACAACTCCCATCATGCATTTGTATAATCTATAACAGTGGGCATGATGGGAGTTGTTTCCCAACAGCTGGAGAGCCGCAGTTTGACACCTCTGGCCTAAACCATTCACAGCACAAAGCCAGATCACATAGTTGAAAAGGCAAACCCTTAATTCTATTGTGTTAATTCAGAGGACGGCAAAACCTCCTATAAGGTAGCTGCCATGTGCCCCATAGAAAACAAATTATTTCCAGTCTACACATATAGGAATCAGATAAGTCCCTGGATCAACATCTCCTATAGACTCTCCTAACTAGAACCTGTAATAGCATATTTTTCAAGAAAAATACTGAAGCCTCTTGAATCTGTTCAATGAGACACCATCACAGCCTTTACAGTAAAGAATCCAAAATTAGTTAAAAAATTGAATCCCAGCGCTTACTATAAGGAAAAAAGCCCTTGCAAAAGGTAAAGTGCTATGTTAAAGGTTTATGCAATTAAAACTTCATAAAAGAGCTTCAAAACCCTTTAAATGCATTGAAAAAAATCAACGCGTTTCTCGCCACAAACTGGCGCTACCTCAGGTGAATCTGAAATTATGATTGTGAACATTTCTTTGCTCTCGACGAATAGGATGACCCTTTGTCATGGAAGAAATTTCTGTACTGTCCAATCACATACAGTATTTCTTTCTTGCAAATAGTTTCTCTCCTCCAAACTGAATAACCCCAAGTTTCATAACCTGTCTTGGTACTGCAATCTACCAATCTCCCTTCCCAATTTAGTTGTCCTCCTCAGTACCTGCTCCAGTTCAGAAATGTTATTATGCAAGGGCACCCAAAACTGCAAAACTATGTTCCCGTTGTGAGTATCTGTGTCTCTTTTAGTGTATCGGATATTTTATTTGCCTTGGCAGCAGCTGCCTGGCATTGGTCTCTACATTTAGGACTAGTGTCCACCAATATCCCAAATTCTTTATCAGTTTTTTTTTTTTTTGTTTGTTTTTTTTATTTAAAAAATTTTTTCTTTAAAAAAAACAAAGGGTTTTAAAAAAATTTTAAAACAAAAAATTTTCCCTTCAAAACCAAAGGAGGAAAAGACCCAAAATGGGGGGGGGGGGGGGGGGGGTTTGAAGGGGTTTAAAGTTTAATTTTTTCCCCCCCGGGGGACGGGGGACAGGTTTTTAAAATGTTTTAAACCGTTTTAAATTTACCAAATTTGGGTAAAAACCCAAAAAGGAAAAAAAAAAAAAAAAACCCATGAAAAACAACGGGGAAAAGGGGAAAAATTTCCCTATTTGGGAAACCCTTAGTGGGGCCCTATCAGGGGGGTTCCAATGTCGGGGAGGAACACCCCAACCATGTTTCGGGATAGCCCCCCCACAAAAAACCCAAAGTGAGGCTGGCCAACCCGGGCCCAAAAATTTAAACAAATATCATGGGTTTAGGGCACCCAGAAGAAAGGTGCTAGCAGAAGAAGTAAGGCCATGTGGTCTAAAAGAGGGCGAAAACCAAATAAATTGTCAAAACAAAGAGAGAGGAAGGAAAAGAGAAAAGAAGGAAAAAAAAAAAAAAAAAAAAAAAAAACAAACCCACAGAAAGGGGGGGGGAGGTGCAACAGTAGTGTGAATTGTGCGGATCCCGGGCCACGTGGACCCCCACAGGCCAAAACGGGGGGGACCGAGGGGGGAAAAGTAAAGGGCCCCAACCACAAGGCCCGCCCTCCCTGGGCCCTTCCCCATCTCAGGTCAGGGGGCCCAAGGGGGGTTTTTGAAGTCAGGAAGTCCGTAAAAAACCCACGGACCCCCCGGGGTAAAAATTTCATTTTTCGGGGGGGGAAATCGGGCCGGTCCCAACAGCCCCCCTCCATGGGGGGAAACCTTCCCTTTCAGCCCACCCCAAAAAGGGAAGGGAGGGGGGGTTTTTTGTTTCCTTCTCCGAGGGATAACGTTTTTGGGCGCCAAAAGGGGAAGGGTTCTGACCAAGGCCCTTTTAAGTCCCCCCGGTGTAGAAGGAAGCATATATAGTAGGGTTGCCTCGGGGGTATTAGGAATGGAGAGCCCAGTACATTCAAGAATAGCCCGCAATACATTACCCCAAAAATCTTGCAAAACATCACAGCCCCACCAAATGTGGGACATTGTCCCTACTTCTTTGTTACACCTCCAGCAAGTATCTGGGGTTGCAGGAAACCACTTGTGCAGGAGAACTGGGACCCTGTACCATCTAGATAGAACCTTGTAATTCGTCTCTTGGGCCTTACAAGCAATGGCCGCCTTATGCGTGAGAATGAAACTTTTCTGCCACTGGGCTTCTGTAAAAGATTTTTGAAGCTCTGCTTCCAAGGCTTTACAAAAGGAAGGAAGGGGCTGAGAAGTAGGGGAGAGAAGCAATTGATAGAGTGAGGAGATGAGGTGCCTAGGCGTCGGGCGCTGGGTCCAAATTTTCTCAAAGGGGGTCAGGGCCCTAGTGAGGTCTATCGTTCTAGAAATGGAGGAAAAGAAGTGGTGCAATTGCATGTATTCATAGTTATTCTTGGAAGTAGGAGGGCAGGTTAGAAGGTCATTCAATGGCCGCAGTACTCCCCTAACTTGAATGTCCCTAACCTGTAACGGGGAGGTTTTAGTCCGACCCAGAAAGGAAGTGCCAGACCACCCAGGGGGGAACAGCGGATTATCTGTGACAGGAAATAGTGGGCCCTTGAGGTCTAGTAGCGTTTCAGAGGGTTTAGACTTCTTAATGGCTGTTACGGTGTGGAGGGAGGTGAAGGACAATTTCCGAGAGTCTAAAAGAGTGGAGTCCAACGACCAGGGGAGGGAGGCCAGGGAACAGGGGCATAGATCACGTGCTATCTGGACCCACAATTTACTATGGGAGCCGTGAATCAAATCTAGGAGCCTAGCGTGGGCGGCAGCCAAGTAGTATAATCTGCAATCTGGAAGGCCTACTCCGCCAGCAGCCTTGGGTCGGGAGAGAAGATCCCTACGAATTCGCGGGCGCCTGGAGTGCCAAATAAATTCACTAAAGCATCTTTGGAGTCTAATCCAGTATGTAGCTGGGATAATGATTGGGAGAGTTTGGAACAGGTAGAGAAGTTTGGGGAGGATGGACATCTTCAAGAGGTTCATCCTACCAAACCACGAGAAGTCCTTTCGACTCCAATTCCCCAACAGTGACGACACTTTTGAAAGTAAAGGGACGAAATTGGCGTCGAAAAGTTGGGATAGGTCAGCTGGTATCCGCGTACCCAAGTACGAAATCCCTCTAGTGGGCCAGGAGAAGGGAAAACCGTCCCTGAGAGAGTCCAGAGTCATTGGGTCAAGGGAGACATTCAGCGCTTCGGATTTAGAGTAATTAATCTTGTAGTTAGACCACTGACTAAAACGAGCCAGCTCAGACATCAGAGAGGGAAGTGAAGTGCGTGGTTCACAGAGATATATCAAAAGATCATCTGCGAATGCAGAACATTTAAGTTCGCGACCACCTATGCAGATTCCCTTGATATCCGGGTTGGATCTAATGGAGTTCAGCAAGTGCTCCATCACTAGAACATATAATAAGGGAGAGCGGGCACCCCTGTCTCGTACCGTTCTTGATGACAAAGGACTCTGAGAGAGAACCGTTCACCCTAACCCTGGCCGATGGGTCCTGGTATAAAGACATTATCTTGGCTGTGAAGATCGGACCCAGCCCAGCTTGCTGCAAAGTTGAGGTCAGAGATCCCCATGAGATCCTGTCAAACGCTTTCTCTGCGTCTAATGAAAGGACCATCAAGGGGATCTGCCGGGAACGCGCGTGATGGATTATGTCCAAGGTCTTAAGAGTATTGTCCCTGGCCTCCCTCCCGGGGACAAAACCCACCTGGTCAGGGTGGACCAAGGAAGGTAGATGGGCGTTGAGACGATTTGCCAATAGTTTGGCAAAGATTTTGAGATCCACGTTTAAGAGGGATATGGGTCTATAACTTCCACATATCTGGGGGTCCTTGCCGGGTTTGGGAATCACGGCTACATGTGCTCTCATCGAGTCACTTGGGAAGGGCGAGGAAGGTGAGACTGAGTTGAAAGCCTGTAACATGAGTGGGTTAAGAGATGGGGCTAGGACTTTGAAAAATTTAGCAGTGAAGCCGTCCGTGACCGGCTTTCC
>JAODAL010064598.1:0-18640 GCA_025379985.1 Phyllomedusa bahiana
TTTAACCCCCCACCAACAGCTAACACTGTACGAAGCATATTAAATGGAGGCAACACTTGTCCAAAAAAGGCCACACCGATGCCGGGCTTCCAAACACTGTCACACCCTCTGTCTCCTCCTCCTCCTCTGCCACCACCAAGCGTTCCTCAGCTGCCCATGTTTTCAGAGTCATGATCAGGGATCAGCCTCTGCTTCAGCCTCCACCATCGCCTGAGTACCACCAGCACCACCAGAGATCCATCCTAGCCATTCTCCTTCCACCAGTTTGATGACCTGCATGTCGTACAGCGGCCAGTCTAGCAGCCAGCCTTCTGTCTTCCAGGTTTGGGAGCAGAAACACTTTAACCCAAACCCACCCCAAAAACCAAAAGCCTGAATGTCGCATTGCCAGGTTTTTGGCCTTGGAAAATTTTTGCCTTTCCATCTGGGGGAAACACAGATGGGTTCCGCACATCATGGCCCTTGCCTGCCCCCAATACCAGATGCCGAGAAGGAAATTTTCCTTTGCCAGAAAACCCGGGTCCCTGCCCTGCCAGCCACGTGTCATCTAAAATTTCAAGCGTGTTGTCTGCATCTGTGTCTGGAAAAGTCCATCTGACCACCGACACATGGACTAGTAAGCACGGCCAAAGCCGCTATCTCTCTGTGACAGCTCGCTGGGTGGATGTCTCTGGTGTTGACGGTGGATCTCAGGCTCGGCGCACGCTCTTCAAAACCACAGAGATGGTGCAGGGTTCTTCTCCCAAGGTCCTCTCGTGGCATCACGTGCCAAGAGAAACCAGGTCGTGTTTGAAAAAATCTGTCTTGGAGACCGTCCACACACGGGTTCTTGAGGGGTGGACGGCTCTCCGCAACGAGACCCGAGCGCTGGCTGGGTGACAAGAACCTTGTGCCAGGCAAGATGGTGTCGATAAAGGGTCGAAATCTGCTGGCCCCCCTAAGACGGTAGGCGGGAGCACATCCCTTGCCTGGCACATGTCATAAACCTTGTCGTCCAGAAATTTCTAAAGTGCTACCCGGTCTGGACGGGCCTGCTGGGGAAAGGGCTCGAGGTCTGATTCCCCACTTCCACCGTTCGCACCCTGCTTCGTGCCGCCGGGGCTGCGTTGCAGCGTCAGCTGGGCCTCTCTATCAACTATCTGATTGTTGATGTGGCAACACACGCTGGAATTCCACCCTCCACAGCTCCAGCGATTGTGGCCCAGCAGCGCAAATGCCATTTACGCATAATGAAGTGAAACATGGCCTGACAGCAGCGGTGCGGACCTCGGTGTTGAGCCCCCGAGAGTGGAGGTAGGTGAAAGAGCTCGCACCATCCTTGCCAGTTTTTGAAGAAGCCACCAAAATGGTCAGTGCGGACAATGCCCTTGTCAGCATGACCATTGTGGATCTTATTTTCTGGAACGATTGGGGGAAACACTCTGAAACATCAGGTCCAACCAGCGATGGAGGAGGAGACGGACACAGATGTGGACACGGAGCCTTTCTTTCCATCGAATCCACAAGGCCCGACCATTTCTCAATTTTATCCATCTTCATTAGGCAGTGGTTCGGGGTCCAGGGCTAGTGCAAGGCAGCGCCTCAGTTCTCAGGCTGCATCATCTGAGACAAGTCAGGGCTGTGTTGAAGCTGTCCGGAGGAAGGGGAGGAGGAGGAGGAGGTATTCCTGGACACCGACGTTAACCAACGTCCCTGCCTGGAAAGAGGTTGGCGAATTTGAGGCGGAGAGGAAAATGAGGAAGATCAGTTTGGCTAGTCCCCCTCAACCCAGAGGCTTGGGAAATCAGGCTCCATCTCTCACATGAGTGCTTGGATGCTCCATTTCCTCCAATATGATCCTCGCATTAAGGCCATTAAAAATGAACAACAGTTACTGGGGGGCCACCCTCCTGGATCCCGGTACAAAACAAAACTCAGCACTTTCCTTCTACCCACCCAAATAGAGAGTAAAATGCAGGAATTGGGACCGGCTGATTGATCAACTGAAAGACATCTGTTGCGTCTGCTTCACGTTCTTCAAATATGACGGTGGAACAACGTCAGCAACGTGACAGCAGCAGAGTGTGAAGCAGCTGTAGCAGCAGCAGCAGCAGGCATTGTGACAGAAGCCTAATGGGTGACCTCTGGCAATCTTTATTTACCACCTCACCAACGCATGTAATGCCGTGCACACATCCAACACACAGAGACCGGCTTATGATCATGGTGCACAACTATCTGCGTCTCAACACCAATGTTTTTGGATGTGTTCTGGACCCAATCGACTTCTGGGTATCCAAAATGGATGAATGGCCCGAGCTCGCTCGCCACGCCATAGAGGTGTTGTCCTACCCAGCAGCCAGCGTCATATCTGCACAGACCTTCAGCACAGCTGGAGGAGTAATTACAGACAAACGCATCCGGCTTTCCACAGATAATGTGGATCGTTTGACTTTCATCAAATAAAATTAGGCATGGATCTCTGATGATGTTGTGGCCCCAATTGCCGAGGTCACCGATTAGTTGCCTGTCTACTTCACTTTCCCTCTTCCAAAAGAAATGTTCCTCTTGAAAACTTTTTTTTTAAATGATCATTTCTTACTGCAATTTTTATTTTCAGTTCCCAAAAGTTCGTTTTGCTGGTTTTGTGATGAGGAGACTGTAAAAGACACCAAGGTTTCATGAAAAAAACGTATTCCATTTACTCACTTTATCTTTAGAATTTTTCGCATTATCAATGGTTTTGGGGTCATGTTGCTGTGAGATACAGCTGTAATGATGGTCATTTGGAACAGAAATGTGGCTTCTAAGTGGCATTTCTCCCTCACAATTTTGAACAGTGGCTGAGAAGTCATTTTTATAATTTTTGGTCATGCTGCTGTGAAATGCAGCAATACTACAGGTCCTATTCTAAAAAATGTGGTTTTCCCAACGGGCATTTGTTCTTCACAATTGTCAAGAGTGGTCAAGGGTCATGTTTTGAATTTTTGGGGCATGTTGCTGTGAAAAGCCCGCTATACTAAGGTCCTATTATAAAAAATGTGGTTTATTTAAAAGACATTTGTTTTCACAATTGTCAAGAGAGGCTCAGGTCATGTTTTGGGAAATTTTTGGGGCATTGGTGCTGTTCAAAAAAAGGGAAAAGGTAGGACACTGTTAAAAGGGCACTATTGCAAAATGACTTGTTTTTTGGGAAGATCTTTAACATAGCTAGCATCCCTTTAGTGAGACAACCCATTTAATACATTAAAAAAAGAGAAACAAAGACATGTGAGATTCCATCCTATTTTAAAAATGTGTTTTCTAGAATTAAACTACTAAAAAACTTTTCATGTAAAAAAATAGCTGATACAAAAATTTCTCTGAATTGTACAAGGGAGGTACAGGAAGACTTGAACAGATGTAGGTTATTCAAAAGACAAAGGTGTATGGAGCACACTCGCCACCTCAAGAACAGAGACAATTTCCTCCCAACACTTTTAGTAAAACGAGAAAAAGAATGCCAAGAAAAAGGGCACCTGGGTGAAAACAGAGCTCAACCACCAGCATCTCCAATTGTTAATTAGTCCGCACTCATACGGAGGGGCAAGCGCTCTTGTAGAGGCAGAAATTTATCTAGCGCTACCCAGGTCTTGACTGTGTACTGAGGAAGTCTGGAGGTATTAGTTCACACTTCCGCTTCCGCACTCTGCTTCAGCAAAGAAATGTTTTCGATGCTGCTCATAAGGAATTTTTTGCCATGTTAATGGATGACAGACCCAGCCTGGGCTCTCACCGCACCCACTGTAACTCGGGCCCCTGCTAGCTGAACCTGCGTGTTACTAGATGACGTACGCCTCACCCTTGCTCTCACCACACCCACTGGAAGTCCGGCCCTGCCACTGAACCTGCTGATCCACGTTTACAGCCTCACCCCCCTTGATAGTAAAATTTCCTCCAACCCACTTGACATAGAATAAGGATTTTCAGACAGGCCTCGTTGACCTACTGGGGGACATCTCTTTCGTTTGCTTCACATTCTAATGTCACGGGGGAACAATGTCACCAGTAGAAAGGGGAAGTAGCTCTAGCAGCAGCCAGTAATGGGAAAACGAGGGTTTTTTTTAAATAGTTTTTTTTCTTATTGAGAAATTTTCGCTGATGGTCCATAAGGGCACCTGTGCGGGTTTTTTGGGTCATGCTGCAGTCCCCGGACAAGGGTAGTCAATGTCCAGTTTACTGAAATGGTGGTTGAAAGACCCTTTTTCCGGCAGTTTTTTAATCTGTGGGTCCAGCAGGTTTGAGGCTCATGCTGTGGCCCAGGAAAAGGTATAGTCAATGTCCGTTCAACTAAAATGGTGGGGTTTAAAGACTCCTTTCTCCGGCACTTTTTAATCTGTGGGTCATGCAGGTTTGAGCGTCATGCTGCGTACAGGACATGTATAGTCAATGTTCAGTTCAACTAAAATTTGGGGGTTGAAAGACTGCTTTTTTCCCACACTTTTTTAAATCTGGGGTCAGACAGGTTAATGGCCATACTGCGGGCCAGGGCAGAAAGTCAATGTCCATTTTTACTAAAATGGCGGTTTGAAAGACTCCTTTTTCTAGCACTTTTAAATCTGTGGGTCAGACAGGTTTAATGGTCATACTGCGGTCCGGGACAGTATAGTCAATGTCCAGTTCAACTAAAATGGTGGTTGAAAGACTCCTTTTTTCCCCGTCAGTTTTTAAAATCTGTGCGTCATGCAGGTTTGGGCTCATGCTGTGGCCCAGGACGGGTATAGTCAATGTCCAGTTCAACTAAAATAGTGGTTTGAAAGACTCCTTTTTCCAGCACTTTTTAATCTGGGGGGTCGACAGGTTTAAGGGTCATGCTGCGTTCTAGGACGGGGATAGTAAATGTCCAGTTCAAATATACTGATGGGTTTAAATAATACTGCCTTCTGGCACTTTTTTAATTTGTGTGTCATGCAGGTTTAAGGGTCATGCTGTTTATACAAGACAGGATAGTGAAAGGTCTGTGACTTTTTTCTGTGACTTTTATAACCTAAGTGTGGTGCCTAAGATGTAGCACGTTGTAACGGGTACGGTGGATTCGCTGGACCCCCGCAAGCGATGATACCTAAGCCACGCCAGGGAACGGAATCTAAGTAGCCCCCAGTTTTCACCAGAGCCCGCCGCAAAGCGGGATGGGGCTTGCTGCGGCGTGAGACTACCAGGTCCCTTACCCCTGACGTGACTTGCTTTCGGAGGCGGCCCGGGGGACTGCGTGGTACAAAACGTAAACCAGAGGCGAAGTCGGGGACAGGCAGAAGGTCAGGGCAGGCAGCAGAGGTTCGTGGTCCCGAGGCGGGGGAAGGTCAGGGCAGGCGGCAAGCAGGCAAGTCTGGAAACGTGGCGGACGGACTGGTAACACGGGTAAGCAATACGGACACTAAGGCACACCAAACACTCCCTAAGCACAACCAACGGACTGGCAGGGAAGTGCAGGGGGCGTACCGCTAAAATAGAACCAGCGCCTGATAATGAACCAATTATCGGGGCGCTGAGCCCTTTAAATCTAAACGAAGCCGACGCGCCAGGAACCGCCAAAAGCACAGTGGCACGCGCCCAGTCGGCTGAGACACGGCGGACCAGCATTCACCCGGAGCGCGGACACCGGGTTTAAGGGAGCGGGCGCTGGGGCCTGAGGAACAGGAGCGGGGGTGTCGCGTGGCCAGCTGCCAGCCGCCGCACCGATGTGCCGGCTTGCAGGAAAGAGCCCCGGCGGTCCGCGGAGAGCAAGCAGAGCCCGACGACCGACACCGTATCACACGCAGTTTACTGATGCTGGATGTTACATTCCAGCTTTCTCCACCCTTGCTTTGGAGGTGTAAGAAATGAAGGTGTTGTTCCTCTCCCTGAGACTTTAATGGTCATCGGTTATTGATCTGCATTATCTGACTAATGGCGAATAATCGGCATGATAATAGACGATATATCAGACTTATTATGATCCGATGACGATATTGCGCACCAATCGCTCATCCAATTAAGTAGCAACTCAGTGGCTGGCAGCATATCAAGATCTAGCGATCAAACAGTTCTGTAGCTATAGCTACCTGAGGTGGCTGATAGGCAGCCCCATACAAGACAGGGAGGATAACACCTCAGAATAGGTAGGACACTATAATGGTCAATATTGCAAATGTGAACTCTTGTATTTTACTGAAAGATCATTAAACATACAAAATCAAGCCTTGTAGTGAACCAACCCCGTTAAGGTAATAAACAGTAGAGCATCAATGAAAGGTAGCATGGAGACATAATTAAGATGCGAGGAGGGGGCCTAAAAATAGGAAAGGAAAATGCGCTGGATCATATATTGCGATCTGTATGAGAATACTACTAGGTCAAGCGCAACAATGGACATCTGAGAGAAGCTAAATTTTGTTTGAAATGAGATGGGGAACAAGCATACTAGAGAGAAAGGAATACAGGGAGTTCAAGTTTGACAATACTGTGTATCACAATAGTATCCTAAGTGTAATGACAGAAAATACAAACATCAATGTTAGACTTATCGTTCCGCGGCACTCCACGCATTAGGTGACAAGAAAGCACGCGAGAGACGCCTCCACAGAGCAAGACGTCACAAAACCAACAGAACAATAACCATCAATACAAACCCTTAGAGACTGCCAGGAGACAAGACGGAGCACGTAGCAGAGAGCGGCAGAACCTGGCCGAACTTCGGTACACAGACGATGCCAGGTTAATTGGAACAGGCAGCTATCGGAGCGCGCCTGGCATATTACCATCACGCAACAGAGCAGCGGATAGCCAGAAACGAGGGTGGGTGTGAGGGACGCAGGTAACCCCACAAGCAGACGGACGCCTCATAACACAAGGTAAAGGGCACCAACGAGGGCCACCTTGAGGTCCTTCTCGCAAGAGAGCTCAGGAGTAGCCATACACCCCTATTAGGCGAGAAAAATATCACTCCCAGATACAGCCAATTACCTGCAGCGAGGACAGACACGGGGTGGGGCAACAGCCATGAATCCATACATCATCACCTGCAATTTTGGCCTGACACCCCTGACAGCACAGACTCTATCCGCATTATATCTTCGTGGAGCATACACTACCACACTGACCCCCCAGAGGTCATGCCAGTCCGCTAAAGGTATCTTGGCCAGCGTCGCAGCCTGCAAGGAGCCATTGGCTGCAGCTGACCTCCTGGATGCCCCGACCTATAGGCCTGCGGCGGTACCCCTCCATGACGTTAAACAGGAGAGCAGAAGACAAACACACAGCCTGAGCGAGAACTGCGTTGAACGGCAGTCACCTGCACAAAGGCACAATCCTAAGTTAGCAATTTCCAGAGAAAAGTGCGGCAGAAACAATTTTTTAAGCTGTTAAACTCTTAAGCAGGTGCCCCCAGGCTAGAAATGAAAAATACTATCCCGATTTAGGCCCACAAACGAAGAATAAAACTCATCCCTTGTCCCTCAGACATCTTGAGGGACTCACACACGCCTTTATCTAATCACTGGTCAGAGTCACAAGGGCGCCACCAGCACCTATTTGTAAACTAACCCGAGCATCAGTTTGTGATCCAGGACATTATGGCGGGAGGCGCCGAGAACCAATACAACATTGACAAATCACAATTTCTAGCGTATAACCAAATTATAAGTTTTCTAAAATTGGAGACCAAACAAGACTGAGCAGAAATACTCAGTTTGATACCATGATAGGAGACGTAGAGTCATCCCTATGCAGGATTTACGAATACCCTTCATGAGAAGGTAGAATCTGACAAAGACCTTGGGGGATTGCAGCCGGGGACTTCTAACCGATAATCAGTGTAGACAAAAGGGTGTTGGAGGGATGGAGATGGGTCAGGAAAGCTAATGGCAATGAACCTGAGAGATACATCACTTCAGGTTGGCGCAATAGAGCATCTATGGCATTCAATTACTACTGCCCCACCCCCTCTTACCGTCGCCGGACCGCATTTACAGCGTGCCCAAGAGGTGCGGCCAAGCCCCGTCCCAAAAATTACCGGTCCACAAATTGCATATCTCTCTCCAATCACACAAACAACGGAGAGTCCAATAACAGAGGATGACAAAGAGAGCCACAGATATGCACATTATTGACCAAGAATTTTTGGAAAGGGGCTCGGACCACTTGTGGGCACCGCTGTAAATGCGACCGGGAAAGAGGGCGTGTGGCAGTATATTGAAGCCATCAGATTGAGTCTACATGACGCCCCAACTGACAAGTAATGTATCTCTCCAGAGTTTTCACATGCCCATTGCTTCCTGACCAATCTCCATCCCTCCAACACCCTCTTTTCGCATACACTGAAATCCGGAAAGCATCCCGTGCACAACTCCCCCAAAGATCTTTTCAGATTCTACCTTCTCATAAGGGTATCGTAATCCAGCATAGGATGACTCTACGTCTCCTATCATGGTATCAAACTGAGTATTTCTGCTCAGTCTTGTTTGGTCTCCAATTTTAGAAAACTTATAATTTGGTTATACGCTAGAAATTGTGATTTGTCAATGTTGTATTGGTTTCGGAGCTCCCCAAATGCTGGATCACCAACTGATGCCGGTTAGGTTTACAAATAGGTGCTGGGGCCTTGTGGCTCTGACAGAGTTTTGTAAAGCGTTTGAGAAGGTCCTTACAAGAGTCTGAGCACCGGGATGGAGTTTCTGATTGCTTCGTTTCTGTGAGGCCCAATCATGATTTTTCATTCACCTGGGGGCCCTGGCTCTAAAGTTTTAAACACTTAAGAAAGACTGTTTCTCCGCACCTTTTTCTCTCGGAAATGCTACTTAGGATTGCTGCCTTGTAGTGACTGAGTTCACAGTTCTTATGTTTGTCTTCTGCTCTCCTGTTTAACGTCATGGAGGGCTACCGGCGCTCAAGGCCTATACAGGACTGGCATCACAGAGGTCCAGCTGCAGCCAATGGCTCTTCGGTGCCGAGTGGCCAAGATACCTTTAGCGGACTGGCATGACCTCTGGGGTCAGTGTGGTAGTGTATGCTCCACGAAGATATAATGCGGATAGAGTCTGTGCTGTCAGGGGGTGTCAGCCAAACTGCAGGTATGCTTGTTATTGGCCCTGCTTCCCAACTCCTTGTCTCCCCCTGCAGTAATGTCTGTATCGGGTGATTATACATTTTTCATCCCCTACTAGGGGGTGTATGCCTACCTCGCTGTTCTCATTAGTCAGGACCTCTCAAGTGTGCCCGTGTGCCTTTACCATCCGTGTATGAGGCCCGGCTGCTTGTGGGTACCTAGCCGTCACTCCACGTCCCGCACCTCGGTTCTGCCTCTCCGCTGCTCTGTTGCGTGATGTGTAATAGCCAGGCGCTCGATAGCTGCCTGTTCCACTTAACCTCCGCTGTCCGAGTTCGGCCAGGTTCTCCGCTCTCTGCTACTGCTCCGCTGTCTCCTGGCAGTCTCACAGGGGTTGTATGATGGTTATTTCTGTCTGGTTTTGGTGACGCTGCTCTGGAGCGCTCTCTCGTGCTTCACCTCATGGTGGTGCCGGAACCGAAAGTCTACATGATGTTTATTTTATGCAATACACAATAGCATATATGTGATACCACAGTATTCAACTTGAACTCCCTATCCTTTCTCTCTAGTATGCTTTCCCATCTCATTTCAACCAAAATTAGCTTCTCTGATCTCCCATTGTTGCTTGACCTAGTATATTCTCATACAGACTCCAAATAATATGACAACAGTCTTACATTCTCCTACAATTTAAGCCCCCTCCACTTATTATGTCCCACAATGCTACCTTACATACTTCTACTCAGCTGTTATTACCTTAAAGGGTTGCGGTTTCACCTACAAGGATTGTCTTTCTTATGTTGAAGAATCTTCAAAAACAAGCGATCATTGCAAATATGTCCATGAACGTGTCCTACCTATCTCTGAATATCCCTCTTGTATGGCTGCATCAGCCCCTCATGCTCGCGTATAGCTTCATGACCTGTTTGAGATCTACTCCTGATTATGGGCTGCCAGCACTCGTGTTGCTATTGAATTGATGACGCGATTGCGTCAACTATCGTCATCAGGAATCAATAGTCGATATCGTCAATTATCAATGCCCGATAGCCAATAGTCGAAATAGATTATATCCGATCTGACCATTAAAGTCTATGGGAAGGAACAAACACCTCATTCTTTACACCCAAACAGGGCTGGAGAAGCTGAAATTAACATCCACAACATTAAACTGAGCATACGTGTGGCAACGGGGGTCGCGGCTCTACTGCCTGCCAGCGCCGCAGGGGCTCCGGTGCGGCAGGCTGCAGCTTTCGCCGCGACCCACCCGCGCCTGTCCCAGGGCCCCAGCGCCGCCCCTTACCCTGTCCAGCTAGGCTCGCGGTGAATGCACTGTCCCCGCCTTCCCAGCCGCCGTCGCTGCCCTGGTGCGTTAGGCCGCGCCCGGCTCGCTTCTATTAGCGAATTAAAGCGCCTAGCCCCCGATAGATGGCTCAATTTATCAGGCGCTGTTCTATTTTAGCGCTACGACCCCCTGCACTTCTCTGCCAGTCCGTTGGTCGTGCGTTAGAGAGAGAGTGTTGTGAGTGTGGCCATAGTGGTCCGTATTGCGCTTACACCGTGTACCAGTCCGTCCCGACGAACCCACGTTTCAGGACCTTGCCACTGACTTGCCCGCCTGCCTGACCGCTCCGCCCGAGCCACTGACCACGAACCTCTGCGTGGCCTGCACTGACCTCTCTCGCCTGTCCCCCCGAACTTCGCCTCTGGTTTACGATTTTGTACACGCAGTAACCCCGGCCGGCCTCCCTCGGCAACCAGATCCGTCAGGGTACCGACCTGAGTCAGTCTCACGCCGCAGCAACGGTCCATCCCGCTTTGCGGCGGGCGCTCTGGTGAAAACCGGGGGCACTTAGATTCCGTTACCCGGAAGCTATATCTACAAAAAAGGGTTTGGTACTAGTAACAAACGCTGGCGGGCTTTAGGTATCATCGCTTGCGGGGGTCCAGCGGAATCCACCGTACCCGTACAACGTCCTACATCTAGCAACACACATAGGTTTAATAAAAGTCACAGAAAAAACGTCCAGACCATTCACTATCCCTGTCTTGTTATCACAGCATACCCTTAGACCTGCATGATCAGCACAAATTAAAAAGCCAGAAGGCATATTGATTTCGAACCTCAGTACATACTTGAACTGGGACATTTACTATCTACCCTGTCCTAGAAACGCAAGCATGCACCCCTTAACTGTCTACCATGCAGATTTAAAAAAGTGCTCGGAAAGAAGAGTCTTTCAACCACTATTTTAGTTGAACTGAGACCTTGACTATACCTGTGCCTGGCCACAACATGAGCCCAAACTGCACAGACCACAGATGTAAAAACTGTGACGAAAAAGGATTCTTTCCAACACACCATCTTTAGATTTAGAACTGGACCTTGAAACTAGACCTTCCCTGTACCGCAGAATGACCATTAACACTGTGCTGAACCCACAGATCTTAAAAGGTAGCTCAGAAAAACGGAGTCTTTCAACCGCCAATATTTAGTTAGACAACTGACATGACTAAACTCAATCCTGGACCGCAGTATGGCCAGTCAAACCTGCGTCTGACCCCCAGATTTACAAAAAGTGTCCCGGCGAAAAAGCAGGCCTCTTTCAACCACCATTTTAGTTGAGACTGCACACATTGACCTATACATGTCCCTGTACCGCAGCATGACCTCAAACCTGCCATACCCACAGCACTAAAAAGTGAGCCGAGAAGAATCCTTTCACCACCCATCTTAGTTGAACTGGACACATTGAGCTATACCTTCCTGTGCCACAGTCAGCGCGACCTCCAAACCGCCACCCACAGAGTTAAAAAAACTGCCGCGAAAAAGGAGTCTTTCACCACCATTTTCACGTTAAACTCGAGACATATGACGATCCTCGTTCCTGTACTGCAGACATGACCCAACAAACCCGCACAGGTGCCCTTAATGGACCATCGCAGAAACATTCTCAATCAAGAAAATAAACTCATATTTAAAAAACAACTCGTTTTCCATTACTGCTGCTGCTAGACAGCGCTACTTGCCATTCCCTACTGGTCTAGACATTGTTTCACACCGTGACATTAGAATGTGAAGCAAACACGAAAGAGATGTCCCCAGTAGGTCAACGAGGCCTGTCTGAAAATCCTTCATTCTACTGTCAAATGGGATCTGGCAGAACTACTGAGATCAAGGCGGGTGAGGCTGTAAAACGTAGCCTCACGCAGGTTCAGCTGGAGCAGGGCCGACTTACATTGGGTCTCTGAGGTGAGAGCAAGGGATGGCGTACGTCATCTAGTAACACGCCAGGTTCAGCTATGCAGCCCGAGTTACAGTGGGATGCGGTCGAGACAACGCCAGGCTGGCGTCCTGTCATCCATTAACATGGCACAAATAAATGCGCTTATGACGCAAGCATCGAAAACAGGCGTGCTGAAATGCAGAGCGGAAGCGGAAAGTCTGCTGAACTATTACCTCCAAGACTTCCCTCAGTACACAGTCAAGCGACATGGTGTAGCGCTAGATAAATTTCTGCCTCTACAAGAGCGCGCTTGCCCCTCCGTACTGAGTGCGGACTAATTAAGCTTCACTTGGAGATGCTGGTGGTTGACAGCTCCTGCCACCCAGTGTCCTTTTTCTTGCATACTTTTTCTCGTTTTACTCACGTAGTGAGAAATTGACTCTGTTCTTGAGTGGAGGCGATGTGCGCTCCATACACCATGCCTCTGATTAACCTAGCATCTGGTCCAGTCTTCCTGTACCACACTTGTACATTCAGCATGAATATTATGTCATCGAGCCTATATTTTCTTACATGCAACATTTTTTTTCTAGTAGTTTAATTCTCCAGAAACACATTTTAAAATAGGATGGAATCGCACCACGACCTATTGCTTTTTCTCTTTTTTAATCTGTATTAAATGGGTCTGTCTCCATTAAAGGGCTAGCTAGCACTACGATAAAGTATCTTGCAAAACAAGTCATTTTGCAATACATGTCCGATTAACAGTGTCCTACAGATGCCTTTTTTTGACAGGCACCATGCACCCAAAAAAGCAAACATGACCCTTGAGCATCTCTTGACCAATTTGTGAAGCGAACAGAATGTCTGTTATAAACCACATTTTTTCATAATAGGACCTGTAGTAGATAGCTGCATTATACACAGCAACATCCCCCAAAAAATTCAAAACATGACCCTTCGAGCGACATCTCTTGACAATTTGAAGAACAAATGTCCAGTATAGAAAACCCACATTTTTAGAATAGACCCCTGTAAGTATTGCTGCCATTTCACAGTCAGCATGACCCAAAAAAATTACAAAAATCGACTTCTCAACAGGGCCACTCTGTCTTCAAAATTGTGAGGAAAATGCCACTTAGAGCCACATTCTCGCTCCAATGACCATCATTACAGAGCTGTTCTCACAGCAACATGACCCCAAAACCATCTGATAATGCGAAAAATTCTAACAAGATAATGTGAGTAAATGGAATCCGTTTGTTTACACATGAAACCTTGGTGGTGCCCTTCTTCTTACAGTCTCCTCATCACAAAACCCAGCAAAACGAACTTTTGGGAACTGAAAATAAAAATTTCAGCGTAAGAAATGAGATCATTTAAAAAAATGTTTCAAGAGGAAACCTTTCTTTGGAAAGAGAATGTGAAGTACAGACAGGCAAACTAAATCCGGTGACCTCGGCAATTGAGGCCAACAACATCATCAGAGTATCCATGCCTAATTCAATCTTGAGGAACAGTCAAACGATCCACATTTATCTGTGGCAAGCCGGATGCGCTTTTGTCGTAAATTACTCCTTTCCTCCAGCTGTGCTGAAGGTCTGGTGCAGCTAGGACTCTGGCTGCGGAGTAGGCGACAACACCTCTATGGCGTGGCGAGCGAAGACTCGGGCCACTTCATCCCTTTTGATACCCAGATGTCGATTGGGTCCAGAACACATCCCAAAACATTGAGTTGTTAAAGCAGACTAGTTGTCTGCATCCATAGATCATAAGCCGGTCTCTGTGTGTGGTGTGTGCTCGGCATTACATGGCGTTAGTTAGGTGGTAACAAAGATTGCCACAGAAGGGTCACCCATTAGCTTCATGTCCACATGCGCGTGGCTGCTAGCTGCTGCTACACAGCAGCTTTCACACTCTGCCTGCTAGTCACGTTGCCTGACGTTGTTCCACCGTCATATTATGATAAGTAACGGTGAACGCAGACGCAACAGATGTCTACATCTCGATCAATCAGCACGGCTCTACAATTCCTGCATTTACTCTCTATTTGGAGTGCGTAGAAGGAAAGTCGTGCCTGAGTTTAGTTTTGTACCGGGGATCAGGAAGGGTGGTCGACCACCAGTAACTGTTGTTTCATTGTTAATGGCGCCTTAATGGCGAGATCATATTGGAGAGAAACATGGAGCATCCCAAGCACTCACTGTGAGAGATGGACCTTGATTCCCAACCTCTGGTCCGAGGCACTAGCAAACTGACGTTCCTCACTCTTTCCTCCTCCGCCTCAAACTTCGCGCCAACCATTTCCAAGGCCAGGAGACGGTTGGTTAACGTCGTGGTCCCACAGACAATCCTTCATCCTCCTCTCCAGCCTTCCCTCCGGCGACAGCTTCAACACAGCCCTGACCTTGTCTCAGATGAGCAGCCTGACGAACGAATGCTGCGCTGCCTGCCCTAGCCCTGGACCCGAACCACTGCCTAATGAAGATGGAAAAATATTGAGACAAAGGTACGGGCCTTGTCAGGATTTTCGCGATTGAAAAAAAGGCTCCGTGCTTCCCATATCCTGTACCGTCTCCTCCTCCATCGCTGGTTGGACCTGATTATCAGAGTTCCACCAATTCGTTCCACACACTAAAGATCACCACAATGGTCCATTGACGGAAAGGCATTAGTCCGCAACGCTGACCCATCTTATTAGGTGGCTTCGAGTCAAAACTATCAAGGATGGTGCAGGAGCTCGTTATCAACCTACCTCCACTCTCGTGGCTCAACACCCCGAGGATCCGCACCTCGCAGCTTGTCACAGGCCATGGTTTCCCTTCATACGTTGCGTAAGCGCATTGTCCGCGGCAAGCCACAATCGCTGGAGCATGTGGAGGGTGGAATTCCAGCGTGGTTCCACATCAAAAGATCAGATAGTTGAATAGAAGAGGACCGAGCAGACTTGCTAGCAACGCAGTCCAGGCGGCACGAAGCAGGGTTGCGAACGGTGGGAAGTGCGAACTCAGACCTCGAGCCTTCCTCAACAGGCAGTCCAGACCCGGGGAGCATTTTGAAATTTCGGGGCACAAGGGTTATAACATTTGCCAGGCAAGGATTTCTCCAGCCTACCGACTTAAGGGCGCAGCAATTTCACCGTTATCCACACCATCTTTCCTGGGACAAGGTTCTTTCACCCACCACGCCCGGCCCCCGTTCGGGGAGCCGCCCCCACCAAAACCTTTTGTGGGCGGGCTCCAAACAGATAATTTCAACACGACCTGGGTTTCCTTTGGGACGTGATTTCCACGAAGACCTTGGGGGAAAAAACCCGGGAAAATCCTTTTGGTTTTGAAGAGCGGCGCCGACCTGAATCCCCCCAACACCAGGACACCACCCAGCAGCTTCCACAGAAGGGTAGCGGTTTGGGGGGCTTTTATCCTTGTCGGGGTCAATGGCTTTTCCAGACACAAAAGGCAGACACACCTTGAAAATTTTTGAGACACGGGGGCCCGGGCGGGGCTTTTTCTGGCAAAAATTCCTTCTCGGGATCTGGGATTGGGGGCACAAGGGGCCAATGTGGCGAACCCCTGTGCCCCAGATGGAAAGGGAACATTTTCCCAAAGGGCCCAAAAAACCCGGGAATGCCGACATTCAGGTTTTGGCTTTGGGATGGGTTTTGGTTTTAAAGGGGTTTTTTTTGCTCCCCCAAAATGGAAGACAGAAGGGGTGGCTGCTAGACGGCCCCCTTCCCACATCAGGGCACAAAGGTGGGAAATGGCTAGGGTGACTCTGGTGGGGCTGGGGAAATCACGATGGTGGAGGCTGAACAAGGCCCACCCTGATCTGACTCGAAAACATGGGCACTGAGGGAAAGCTGGGGGTGGGAAGGGAGGGGGGACAAGGGGGGGACATTTTGGGGAAAACCCGGGATCGGTGTGGCCTTTTTGACAATGTTTTTCCTCCATTTACCAGCATTCGCCCAATGTGATTAACAGTTTTGGGGGGGTTTTTAAAAACCCTAAGATTTCTTTTCCTCTACTGAAGCTTTACGGGAAAGGGGGGATATGACATCGCTGGGTTAACAGAGGGGTTGCTCGAAAAAGCCCCGCTTTAAGGTCCGGACCTTTTTGACGTTTAAAGCGAGGGGCTGTTTTCCCCTTTCGTCTGGCGGAATCACCAGGGGACTTTTGACCGCCCTCCCCTTTAGAGGGGGACCCATACTGACACAACCCCCGCTTCTTCCTGCCAGGATGAAGTGCTCGCAAACAAATTTGCTGAAAAAAACCCCGTTGGATCCGCAAAGTCCTCATCACATCATCTCCAGGGGACTTCGTCTCCACATTCTGCTCCAGAGCCGGGCTAAAGCAAACACTGCAAGGGGGTTTTCGACCGCAAATCCCCCCTTTTTGCCGATTTGACCGGGCCCTTCTCTTCCTCTGATGGGCCCTCTACTGGGGTTCAGACAAAAAAATCACCTCTTTTTCCCTTGATCTTTTAACGCCTTCTGACCCAACCCTTTTTTTTCCCCTCAAAGAGTCTTCAAAAATGATTACCACAGGGGGGTACACATTTTACATTTGGGCTGCCCTTTGCTTTATGTTTTACGGATGCAGATGCGTGACGACATTTGGGGGGCCTACGGAGGACGAGGGGTACGACTGCGAATGCAGTTGCATTTAAACCCTAAGACAATTGCGACCTGTTCGTTTTCTAATCCCCCCAGGCCCTGACCCGCGATAAAGGCCGACGTTCCTGCAACCGACGATCCCGGCATCGTGTTGCGCCAGCACTGGGAAGAGCACCTTTCCTCGTACCTCTACCACCTGTCCACCCCCCCTTTTGGGTTGGTTACCACCTCATTTCGCTCCTTTCAAAAGTAAAAAAGGGGAAATAGAAAAAGTTTTTGACATCCTTATAAAAGAAAGGGAAATCACAGCATTCTTAAATTCCCTCAATTTCCCTACAGCCAACTAGGGTTTAAAAAGAAATCCTTTTTAGCGAAAACCGGGGGAAAAGGTCTGGGGCAAGAACCAAAACAAAATAACATGTTTTTTCCCTTTATCCCCCGGGGTTACAACTGCCCATGGGCTAGAATTGATAGTTTTCAACAAAAATACATCAAGCCTACTGCGCAAACTGAGATTCCCGAGTGCAAAAAAACATTTAAAATTATACATAAAATTTTCGTTTTTTTCACAAGGGGCAAACGGAAAAAGTTGCTAGAAAATTTCTATCAAAAAGCAAACGTGGGTTTTTGAAAAAAAATAGGGCCCCCACCACTCAATACAGCATTTAAATTTTACAGATAACAAACGGTGGTTTTTTGCACCAATAAAACACCAAAAGTAACTACAAAAATTCTTATTCAAATTAAGTACAAGGGGCTCTTTTGAACAAAACTGGGCCACACCAAAAAAAAAAAAACCATTTGAAATGTATACAGATAAAAAAAGGGTTTTTGCACCCAGAAAACACCTGCGTGCAGAAAAGCTGTACCTATTGTAAGTCAAAGTGGGTCCTTTTAACAAAAATGGGCGCGCCAAATGAAAAACACGTAAAATGGGGACTGATAATAATAGGTGGTTTTTGCACCTATAAAAACAACAGCAATTACACAAATTTCGTCGGTAATATAAGACGAGGTTTTTTTCCAAAAATGCCTCCCCAAAAGGAAAAAAAAACCCATTTAAAAAGTGTACATAATAAAAAGGGGTTTTTTTTTACCTAGAAATACCCTGAGGGAAGAAAAAATTTTTTATCCTTTTGTAAGTACAAAAGGCCCCCTTTAACAAAACTGGGCTGCACAAAAAGGGAAAAAAAAACTAATTAAAAACGTTATGGAAAAAAATACACCTGCATTTCTAAATAGTTTTCTTTCCAAATAAGACGGCTGCACAAAAACAAGGCTATTTCACCAAAACTGGGCCAAAAACTGTAATAAAAACCCCTTTAAAAAAAATTAACAGCTGGACTACACAATATAACTCCCTCAAAAAACCTGCCTGCCTTGTGACGCCCGCAAATTCGCACCCCCGCGGGGAAGCGTAGATATTTTTTAATTACCCAAAAAAAAAAACTGAAATTCCTAACTACCTATTCTAATGTTCCACTAAAAGCATAGTTTCTCTGGAACAAAAAGAACTTTCGCTGAGCTGTATTCAGAAAAGCTGAAAATTCCGCCTTTTTGAGATACAGACCACACTGATCTAACAGGAAGGTGTTCATGTAAAAAAAGGGGCATGTGATTTTTTCACCAACACAACCATCACATCACAGTAATGACTTTTCCACCACTCAAACCCCTCTAAATTTTCTAAACTGATTTGCTGGCCGCCAAGGATAGGAAAACCCGAAAATGCGCGATATTAAAAGATTTTCGCCCCCC
>JAODAL010064599.1:0-18640 GCA_025379985.1 Phyllomedusa bahiana
TTGCGCAAAAATTTTGCAACTTTCAAAATCGCAAATTTTTCCAAATTTCATTAAATTTTGATATCTTTTACAAGCAAACAAGGATTGTAGGGATAAAAATTTCTTACTAACTTAAAGCACAATGTGTCACAAAAAAAAACCATCTCTGAATCACATGGATAGGTAAAAGTGTCAAAAAGTTATTCTCACATAAATTGACACATGTCAGATTTCAAAAATAGGGCTGTGTCAGGAAGTTCAAAACAGGCTGGGTCCTTAAGGGGTTAATATCTAAGGGTTAATTAAGTCTGTTTTTTGTGGATTTATTTGGAGTAAAATACAATGTTTTTTTTACCACCGTTCACGCCTAAATTTCATCTGTTCATCTCCGTAAGGTATTTAATATCCAAGGGTTAATTAAGCCTGTTTTATGTGTATTTATTTGGAGTAAAATACAGTGTTTATTTTACCACCACATACTCCTAAATTTCATCTGTTCATTTCCATAGGGTATTTAATATCCAAGGGTTAATTTAGCCTGTTTTATGTGGGTTTATTTGGAGTAAAATACAGTGGGTTCTTACCCCCATATGTGCCTAAATTTCATCTGTTCATTTCTGTAAGCTATTTAATATCCAAGGGTTAATTAAGCCTGTTGTTTGTGGGTTTATTTAGAGGAATATACAGGGTGTGTATTTATCATATACAGACATCTTCATTAAATAGAGTCTGTAATTTTTTGCTCAAACAGTATGTCAGACAGAGAGGGGGCAGGTCTTCATATGCGAGTGGCAGTGGCACAAAAGTTCATGGGCAGGCCAGGTCCGACACAGTAAGGGGATGTCGCAGCAGGGGTGAATCGTGAGGCCAGAACTACCGGTGTCATCTAGTGGCCGTGTGTTGACCAGAAACCCAAGGGTTCTTGATTAGTTGACTAGGTCATCAACTTCATCCCAGATGACATCTGACAACCCCAGCCAAGAGTCGGTGGGAAAATCAGACACAACCCTTATTGGGATGGCCTGGGAGTGGGTCAGGGGCCCTCAGCTGTCCTCAACCCGCCTCTGTCCCGTTCGGTTCCCTCAGCCAGAGATCAGCTATGTGGTCTGAGCTCAGTCTCACTATACAGCGAGGACGAACTCTTTGAGGACAGTCAGCAGCAACTTGGCAGCGAAGAGGTGGGGCAGACATCCACTGCTTCTTGCACTAGGTGGGAAAGTAGTGATGTGGAAAATGACACGGGAGGTTATGTTGCAAGCAGTCAGGCTCTGCATACTGAGACCGTTGAGAAGAATAGCAGTGACGGGCAAGCACAAAATCGATGACGATGTAGCCGATCACACTTGGGAGCCGGGTGAAGCAAGGGCTTCATCATCATTATCATCATCATCGGAAAAAGAGGGTGTCAGCTTGCGCGTCAGGCAGAGGGGCAGCCCGCAAGTTTCCCCTATGTGGCCGTGAGTCAGTAGGGTGGAAGCAGTGTGAGGTCGGGAGCCAAACTGTCACGGGGTAGAAAACCAGCTTGCAGGTCGAACAAAGTAGGTGGACAGGGGCTCACCAAGGCAGCGGCGGTAGTAGTCACTCAGTGCGGAGCGTTGGCGGTAAAATCACCTACTTGGTGGTGTGGCAGTGTTTTGCTAAGACACTGGAGGAGCCGAATAGTTAGAATCTGTGGGCAGAAAGTGAAGCGTGGCCAGGGAGCTAATGTTGGCACCACGGCCCTGCATCAACACATGCAGCGTCACCATCCGGTGGCCTGGGAGAAACGTGTCTCAGATGTGGTGGTCCATCCTGCTGCCGCAGCAGCAACAGCACTGAGTGGCACGCATGGCATTTCAGCCAGTCAAGGCTCCACCACCTCTGCAGAAGGGAGCTATATGTCTTTCCCATCATCTCCCGGTCTAGCTGCTCCTGCTCCTCACCACTCATGGCGCCAGCAGTCGTTCAACAAGGCGATTGCCAAGAGACAACAGTATGCGTCCAACCATCCTAAGGTGCAGAAGCTGACCGTGCTCCTGTCCAAGTCCTCTCTTTCCAACTGGTGGACTCTGCACCGTTCAGAGAAGTAATGACTTGTGCCGAGCCATGGTGGAGAGTTCCAAGCCGTAATTTCTTTTCCAAAAAGGCAGTACAAGCCCTTCACAAATATGTAGAACAGGAGGTGGGCCAGTCCTTGAGCCTAATTAGTTCTTCCAAAGGGTGGACATGGCAGTGCGGCCCGGGTGGAGCTGTAACTACGGTCAGGGACAGTATATGTCCTTTGTTGCCCACTGGGTGAATATGCTTCCTGCCCAGCCACACCAACAACTTGGAAAGGAGACACTGCTTTCTCCTCTACATTGTCAAACTGCTGCTCCTGCGCCAAGGTCCTCCTCCACGACCACCTCAGTCTCCAGTCCTGCTCCATCATACCACATGTGCAGGCCAGAGCGGTGTCACGCAGTTCTACAACTGGTTTGCCTGGTCGAACGAAGTCACACAGGGGAGGAACTGCTCCACGTCATGCAACAAGAAATCAATGTGTGGCTTTCTCCATGACAACTGCAAATCGAAACCATGGTGACAGACAATGGAAGGAACATGGTGCTGCACCGAGGAGGGTGACCCATGCGCCCTGCATGGTGCACGTGTTCAATCTGATTGTCAAATGGTTCCTGAAGTCTTCCACCCACCTGCAAGACATTCTAAAAATGGCCAGGAAACTTTGCATGCACTTCATCCATTCCTACAAAGCCAAGCATACCCTCCTTGAGTTGCAGCGGGCAGGGAAAGACCTCCCCTAACACACGCTAATAATGCATGTTTCCACCCGTTGAATTCCAGCCTCCATATGTTTAGACCGACTGTAATGAACAAGAAAGGCCATTAACGATTTTTTGATGATCCAGGCGGACAGGAGTACTCCCTCTGGTGTAATTTTGATGTCCCGCCATGGCAGCTCCTGCCCTGACACCTGCCATTTGCTCAGCGCCCTTTGAGGAGGCGACGTTTTTTGTCATTCGCCAGGACTACGGGATGAATAACAATCAAATTCACTGCTTCATTTCCTGGAACAGATGCTGCAAAATCTGTCTGGACAGGGGACTGGAGACGTGGCGATTACATCTCGCGGTCACATGAGTCCAGTGGGGGCTGAACTGGAGGAGGAGGAGGACATTGGAGCACAAGCAGTGTCTGGTGAAATGAAATGGTTTTCTACTCAGGTGACAGAGAGGAGGAGCAGGAGCATCCGGAGGAGGTAGAGGGAGATGAGGAAAACAAGGCAGATGACCCAGACACACTGTGGCAGTATACAGTGGAGATGGACAAAGAAAAATTTTGCCCGTATTTTTGGCTTATATTTACACTGAGATCTGCCACCAAGGTTCGTAATGCAGGTTCTCCCTCCCTGTTTTCATATGCAACAAGATAAGATGGTTGAACCGTGGTAAAAAATTTATCAAACTTTAATAAACTTTCTTTAAAAAAGCAATCATACAACATAGTCCGTCAGATACAAATATGACAAGAAAAATGGCAAGATACCCAGATTTTTAGTTGCGGCAGTCCATGGCGTTCAATGAAGTAAGTCCTTAGATAAGCTCCCAGCGTGGTGAGCAGGAGACGCCGGCATCAGAGCGACAGCTGACGCACAGCAAGTGCGACGTTTCGGGGAAGCTCCTCCCCTTCCTCAAGTTTATTAAAGTTTGATAAATTTTTTACCACGGTTCACCCATCTTTATCTTGTTACAGTGGAGATGGAGGCAGGTAGTCCCTCACAGTCACTTGCGCAGATGGCCCGCAGCATGCTGATTTGCCTGGCTAGTGACAGACGAATAGTCACCATCCGGCAGAGGGATGACTTCTGGCTCTCCACCCTATTGGACCCTCGCTACCGGTCCAAAATGTGAGCCTTTTTCCCAGCAGCTGAGATGAAGGACAAACTCAAATACTATAGAGAAATCCTATGTAGTCAGTTGGCCGCTGCCTATGTGCGCCATCGTCCATCCTCTGGCAGGTCTGACCAGGGAATTCCTCATCGCTCACGTACCACTGCCACGGCTGCTGTGGTGAGGTGGGAGCGTAGGAGCAGTAGCAGCTCCATCAGCAGCAGCCTAAGTCTGGAGTCGTTGATGAGCAGCTTCCTTCACCCGCCTAGTGAGGAGAGTACTCACCAACAGCAGCAGCAGGACCTGGAGCAAACCCCTTAACCAGCAAGTGGTGGCCTACTTGGACTGCCCTCTGCCACCCCAGGTAGAAGATCCGCTGGACTACTGGGCAGACAAACCTGATGTGTGGCCGCAACTTGCCGAGTTTGCACTGGAGAGGCTGTCCTGCCCGACCATTAGTGTGGCATCAGAGCGGGTGTTCAGTGTGGCGGAGGCCATCGTTACCCCAAGGAGAACCTGCTTGTCCACCCGAAGTTTGGAGAGGCTGACCTTTGTCAAGATGAATCAGGCGTGGATCGGCCAGGATTTCCACACACCAATGCCTTATGCATCAGATTACATCAGCCATGACGTCTCCTCAAAACTTTGAGAAATGAGTCTCAATTCTAACTACCAGCCTCAGCCACTATTCTGATGCTGCTACCCGCCTCATGCCACACATCTGCTGCCAGTTGCTCCATCTGCCTCCCACCATCTTTACCCGGGACTGGAATTGCCACCTACCTCCATGCTCTGTCAGTGTGCCACTCTTTGACCTCATGCTGCTGCTGCTGCTGCCACCACCTCCACACTTTGTCATTGTGCCCCTCTCTGACCTCATGCTGCTGCTGCTGCGGCCACCTCCACACACTGTCATTGTGCCACTCTCTGACCTCATGCTGCTGCTGCTGTCACCACCTCCACACTCTGTCATTGTGCCACTCTCTGACCTCTTGCTGCTGCTGCTGTTGATGCTGTTGCTGCTGTCGCCACCTCCACTCTGTGTCATTGTGCCACTCTGTCTGCTCCTGATGTTGCCGCCACCTCCAGAATTAGTCATTGTGCCACTCTGTGGCCTACTCATGATGCTGCCAACTGACCGCTGTCTCACTGGAACACCCTGTTATTTCCTAATGTGGTTTCCACCCTCCACCACTCTATGACGTTGCCACTATGTTTGGTTTTCCTCTTCTTTTCATCTGTCATAAGGAATGAAAAGGATCAGGATTGTCTGATGATTAGCTAGCCAAAAGCAGGAGTGGACACAGAACACAGAAGACATGCAAATATCCCATTTACTGGTAATCTCTGTTTTGGATCAACTCCTGTTTGTTTTTGGCTTTAGCAATACTGATGGATTATTGATCGATTGAAATCAGACACTGACGGATGAAAGGAAGGGCAACATGATCCGTGATGTCAACGCAAATTTACTGCCGACACCCTCTCCACTCGTTCGGGGGGCCTGTACATGTATCAGCATTTAACAGAACAGGTTCTGTCATATTCCGTGGAATCATCTGGTGACAGTGTAAAGCTCTGGACTTGTGGAGTGACCCCTGCTGTGACGTCCCTTTACTATGTTACGAACTGTGCCGGCTTCAGTAACCTACTATTGTGTTCTTTGATGCTATTGTAGGATCTTAGCCCCAGCTCGGTTCTTTCCAGCTGGCGCTGACATGACTTTGTCAGGGTGCGTTCCCGCTTCACTTATTTGGTCAGTTTTTCCCCTGTAAGTGCCCAGAGAAGTGAAGAGTGAAGCGATTCTAAGATTGGCGGCTGTCATGTGCGTGTCATACTAAAACACGGCATTGTATGAAGACCAAACCATGCTCCCTATACATATTTGAGCATGGCACAACGTTCTACAACACCCTACAGGCTCTCTGCAGCCAGGAAATAGCTGTTTTTTAATGCGATTCGCCACAAATAAATTTGGGTCGAAACGAACTTTGTCGGAAGATTCGGCGAACTGGGCAAATCAAATTTTTGAGAAATTTGCCCATCTCTAACCGACACATATCACAACCACATAGTAACTGAATAATACCACCACATATCACCACTACATAGTGACTGAATAATTCCATCACACCATTACTGAATATAAACCATTACACTTTGACTGGTATTATTGCTGTACAGTGACCATACAGTGGTAGATACCAGTGAATGCAGACCCGCAGACTGTATATTACCTACATACAGTGACCCTATAATGATATATGCCAGACATCTCTTTTACTAACACTGGAAAAATAGTGGTAAAAAAATACACTGGAAGAGCACAAAAACACTTTATTTAAATAAATACTCCCTGACAACATCCCTCATTAACCATTTTATTAATCAAATGGCTTCAACACTGGTCCAATGTACAGACATACTAATCAGCATTTGGCTGATAGCTATCTATAGTGCCTGGGGCAGCATGAATATTAAATATGGTCCTATAGATAGGTAAACTCCCCTTTTAGATAGGTACTACTCCCCCTAAATTACTTCGTAAAACCCATGCTATTAATATGGAGCATCTGAGCCTCCACTCATTACATCAGGTACATAGCTACCCATTATTGGTAAACCCTTGTAGACTAGGAGGCAACCATTAGTGTATAGCACCAGCTAAGGACAAAGGCAGACAGGTTCTATACATAGACACAGGCAGCAGAAATTCGCAAAAGCCCCGACAAATTGTTTCTTGACGTACATAAGCCAATGTAAAGACCCCCAAGCATAAGTAGCGCGGCCCTCTAGGTAGGTAGAGTGTAGGGTCAGTGACACAGGCCCTCCCCGGCAGTCGTAAGAAAAAAAATAACAATAAACTCACCTCTTCCGTTCCCCAAACGAGCGGCAGTCCAGGATTCTCCTAGTGAAGCCAAGTGCAGCGTCCCGCTGCATATGATTATCATTGTCGGTCGCCCTGAGTGATACGCACAGCCAACATCCTAGTAGCTGTATTAGTAGGCTATGGGCCCTAGACTAGCAAGCAGGACTGTCCTCTGAACCCTCCAGCCCAAGGCCCAGAACATCTTTCGTGAACATTGATGTCGAACATTTGGCCTGGCCCGACATCCGATGCTCCTCTGGTGGCCATCTGACACTGGCGCAGTGCTGTTTAAATTACACCCCACAAGTTCGACACTAACCTCCTGTCACTATACCGCTCAGACCCAAGTCGCGGATTTGCCCATGTACCCCTAATTGCACTTGAATAGCTAAGCTTCCACCCAAAAACCCGGCGGAAGAATTGTGAGCATGTGCCACGTTTCTTTCAGACTACGGCCAGTATTGTGATAATCCGTCCAGTAAAACACTGTACAGTGAAAGAATACTGGTACGATCATACTATTAAACGTCATGTGGATGTTTACAGTCTGTTTCAGATTTTTTTTCAAATCTGAAAATCCTTGCTGTGTACGCTTAGAGTAAGTCCTTTGGAGGTGGGCACTTTACAACTATTTCTATGCTTTTTTTATGAAAGAAGTGAAGCTGACTATTTGATCTTAGCCCTTAATTCTTGGCTTTATAGTGACTCACAATTGCATATCAGCAGAACCTGCAGAGACAGTTAACCAGCTAGCTCCTGAGGATGAGGATGGTGTTTTTATCTGGGGGATACTTTTTTGTCTCCTGCACACTGTTGCCAAACCTGCTGAACAACATTCGTAAATGCAATATAGAATGCTGAATACTTTTAAATAACAAATTGATATACCCGGAGGATAAATAAACATCTCTGGTTTACAGCAGTGCAAGTAATCTTTACTCAAAGCAAACATGCGTACACCCAGGTTCAAGCTATGCTCACACAGCAGTACATCAAACCGTGTGGAACCAAAAGGGTTGATGCATAAGCCAACACATACCCCCTAAAGGAACCTAAGAGTGACATGTATGAACGGGGCTGTGCCAGAAGTCTGGCGTAATTTCAGCCCAAAAACTGAAAAGAAAACAACTTTTCTTTTCATGGCCACGAATTCATTGGTACCCTAACCATCGCTACCCAATATTACGCCGCAAACAAGTGCTTTGCCGGTACTTTTGTGAATGCCTTCTCGATCATCGACGGGTGCGTGCTAGTGAAGGCGGTCATTCGCAATGCAACCACTACAAAACGTACACATGTGTTTCTGCCAATTATATTTCGGCCAAATCTCAGGTGCATTACTGCGATGGAAAAGGTTGGAGCAACTTTTAAAGTGCGTTTCAACTGAGCCTGTCAGTAGTCACTTTGTACATAGAAACGCTAAATTCTATGACCCACAATAAACATGTTTTCATAATAACAGGCACATTAACACTAAACAAAAAGCGTGCAAAAAAAGGGTGTCTGCGGGGCGCCCAAAAATCATACGATTTCCCACCAGTCTCATAATTCGTCATCAGCCCTATCAATGAGGGCCATATACATAGCAAGGTCTGTCTCTACATATCACGCATAAGGGACAAGGTATGTGTAACATCGAGTGAGGCTCCCTCTCGTACTACTACAGTCTTATAACACGTAGTAGATCAAAACACACATGAGCAAACAAAGACTCAATATATATCTGTCAATTTTATTGTCTATTCACACGGGAATGGATCCGAACCAGAGTTCCACATTCTTAATACACAATGACAGCAATGCAACGCGCGGCAGAACAAGTGGGAGAGGTAGAGTTGGACAACACATTTTTTTCCACGGACAAGAAATAGACATTTACTGAGTTTCTCGTGATAGGTGGTTCTGCACAGTTAACCTACGTGTACATAGACGTGTATCTGATCTGAGGATATTGCATTCACGGCGCTGCGGCTTTCACTTATTCTGGTTGAATATGATCGAGGTGGCAACATTATTTTTTAACAACGAGTTCAGTGGGCACGGCGGCGAGATGATTGTGACACCCGATGAAGTAGAGATTGCCCCGTCCATAGGTGGGGTAATTGTTCCATAGAGATACTCTCTGTTATTGTATCTGACTCCGAGCATACTCTTGTTTAAGGGCATCCAACATTTACACATCAGTCACAGGCGTCTTACCTTAGCGGAGTGTATTGGATCTAGAACGGAGAATGAGCAGTTTCTACACAGTTGTGGTAGGAGTGAGAAAGAAGTCTGCAAGCTTTCGGCAAATGGGGAGAGCATCAAATGCGGAACAGACATCATATTTAACACTGGGGGAGAGGTTGGGGTATGTCTGACAGTACTGCTATAGAGTGTCTAGTTCGGGAGTGTATGCTCTCTGCTCATGGTGGTATCACATTTATCTGTGGTGAGAGACGTCAGTTAGTTTGATGACTGGCCATTCGTTGGAGGGTTTGTGAACACACTCGGATCGGATGTAAGTGACATGCATGTTATTCGGCTGGATAGGATGCATTCATAAGGAGTGCGACATCTGAGAGTGCTTTGCGATAACTGTGTACAATCTACGTATCGATTCGTGGTGGATACTTTACCTCTGATAAGTTAATGGTGCTGTGCACTGTATGTGGCAAGGGTGGTGTGCGTGGGGGTGATTAGGGTGTAGGGGAATAGGTCAGCGATAGGGTGGTGGACGACCAAACTCCTGTCCGGCATGGCTGGCCTCAGTCACTTCAACAGAGTGTACCAGCAGCATGTGTATCAGGGTGGAACGTCAAATCAGCTTTCTGCATACCTGTTTGATCCCTGCAGCCACTGACGCAAGACCCCAGTCCCTAGACACCAAGTATGGAGATTACACAATCCTGCTAATATTATGTAAAGAGCTCCTTTGTGTCAGGTATATAGCTGGGTAAAAATTGCCTGAACAAGCTAGTCCCTAATTTTTGTTGTTATGTGCACATAGAGGTGAAACAGAGATATAAGTGGGGAACTGTCACCTATGCCTACACAGCTGTCCCAGTTTTTATAATTCATTCTCCCAGAGACATAGAACACATTTATATTGCAGAGTGCAGCTGTTATCCACTTGCTTCTATTATTAGGCTATGTCTACACAGCACAGGTTGTAATTGTTTCCCGGATCTACACGAACTGTCTGCTCAGGACGCATACAAGGTCACACAGGAGTATTCTATAATTCATTTAGACAGTCGTCACTACTTAGTCTGTGATCTCACCACAGGAAGGACAATACAGGAACGGGTGTTAAAGTCGAGAGTATAAGTCTGTAGTGTAGGTATAGGTTGGTAGCGACAGCTATGGAAGTGGACAATGATGGCAAGGCGGGGTCTATATGGTAGTTGATCACAGTCCAAGGGATTAATATTTGCGGGACTTACAAGCTCTAGCGCGGTAGATTTCTTCACATATGAGCTAGCAACAGATGTACACAGTGCGTTATAGGTTGTATAGTAATATTCTGATGAGGCATATGCGTTGATCTTCAGATGATGGAGAGTGTACAGACGGGGAGCTGCTGGGCGTGCGTCGGCACAAGGTGTGCACACTACTAGTATTATAGCAGGGAGGTCTGATGTTGGGGGGAGTATTTCACTATACAGCTGGGGAGTGAAGACACTACTCTTGAGGTCTAAGGGTAGGGGAGTGATAGGAGTGACGAGGTTGGTGAGGAGTCTCTCGCGGCAGTGGAGACTATTCAGGGGAGAAGAGGCTATGTGTCTGGGCGGTAGTCGGACTTGGGATAGGGGGGCTCAGCGAGTCTGATGTCGAGGCGTGTTCGATACGGAGCTGAGAGTGGGGAACAAGAAGGGGGAGAGTGAACTCACTGACACGCGTGCAGTGGGATGGGTAGGAGAGATAGTCTGATAACACAGATGACAAGAGGAGTATGGATATGATACACTAGGGAGGAACACTGAGGGACGGACAGAAGGGGTGTGTGAGTGGGATGAATCGGTGGGTTCCGAGGTCATTTTCGAGGAGGGGGTCAGAATGTGCACTGATCAGGCACAGCACGGGTAGGAGAGAGGAGACTCAGAAGAGCGTATATGGTGGTCCTGTTGTTGGAGTCACACCTACGCGCACACACATGAGATATGTTCAGGAGTTCTGGTGACCGTATCTCTATCTATCTTATATGGGAGTGTGGTGGGATTCTTTACAGGTGCAATATACAGTCTGAGGATCTATATAGATGGGTATTATAGAGTAAACATACACATCTGGTCCCAATTAGTAATAGCTTGTAGAGAGGAGTCTGAGGATGGCCGTGTGCAAAAACTTCCGTGACGCGTCAAAAAACCAACTGTGGCCATATGACAGGAAGCATACTAGTCATCAAGTAATACAGGGGCACTTGCGAGTCCTCATAATTTTATACGAGTGGATCCAACTGAGTGCATGTCAAGCTCATGCAAACCAGTACACAACTATGCGATATATAGCTAGTGTTCACGTCTGTGGGTGAGTCAGAAGACTGTTCTAGTGTAACAAGAAGAGGACACAGTGATGAGCTCATGTCGCTACACAGTACAACCCCTATTTGGTGGGTGATACTGTGCAATAACTGAGACGGCAGCTGGACAGCGCCTTGGACAACACGCGACACATCGGGGTGTATGTAATATATTAAATATTCGAGCGCGATATCTATGTGAGCGAGGATGTGCCCTTCACAACGATAGCGCAACAGGGAGCGAGTAGTCATGGTGGTGTAGGTGTACGGTGGTCAACAGAGTTTCTTTGGTCGGACCGGACACACAGGAACAAGAGGGAGGACGAGTGTCATCAACTATAGGTGGGTCATCATCCACACAGCTCTTATGACACAGCTAGTAGTTCAGGGGGAGGGGGGGTGATGTGATAGAGAGCTCAATTCTCTATTTGTTCTATGTGAGTTGTTGATTATAATCAGGCGTGTGTGTGTCTCTGACTTGATCTGACTCAGGGTGATCTGTGGCTCAGAAGTTTCTCAAGCTCTTCGCTGGGCATATGATGGGGCGGCGAGTGCGCAGGCTGGATATTATAAGATGTGATCCCATCTTCGCGAGGGATTTATTTGAGGGCGAGATCACATGGAACTATAGACACACACACACACACACTGGTATATGGGGGAATGGATGGGATATGGATGTTTTTTATTGGGGGGGGGGTGAATTTGGAGGGTTGGGAATGGGATTTGAGTGGTTTGTTTTGTGGGGTGTGTGGATGATGGTTTATTTGGGGTTGTTAGAGTTGGGAGGAATGGAGGGTATATGGTTGTGGTGTGGGATGGGGGGGGATTTTTTGTGGATATGTTATGTAAATTACACGGTCTGGGGGGAAAGATTTTATGATTTTTGTTTGGTTGTTGTTGTTGTTTTAGTTTAGTTAGTAGGTGTTTATTGAAATGGGGGGATGTCTTATTATGATATTTGTGAGTATGTTTTGAAGAAAGGAGATTGAAGAGTTGTTTTGTTTTTGGGGTGTTTTGTCTGTTTATTTGGTCGTAGAGTGATGAGTAATCAGGGAAGGACAGGGTGTTGGGAATTAGTCACAGATATTGGATGGAAGAGAGTTTGTTGATTTGCGAATTTTGCTATTATCTACCAAAACAATAAAATGCCCGATTAGTGTGGTGTTTCTTATGTGATTTTTCGTGATGGTTACAAAGGTTTGTGGGCGTTGTCGGTACTAGCGAAATCTGCTGGTGGAGATAGCGGTGGGAGATATGATAATGTTAAGCAAGAGTTGATGGGGGAGGGAATAGGATATGAGGACTAGGGAGGGGGGTGGCTGAGGTCGTGTTTTGTTGTGTGTTTTTATGTTTAGCGTGGTGGGGGGGAGAGTGGGGGATAAGACAGTTGTAAGAAGAAGGATAGGGGAGGGTGAATATATGTATAGGGGAGTTTATGTATTTGTGGTAGGATAAGTTGGATGTTGAGTTAGTTTAGAATGATGATGGATTGTAAATAGAGTGATGTGTTGTTTATTGAGAAGGATGATGTGTATGATGGTGATGGTGGTTGGGGGATAAGTGTATGAGTTATGTGGAAAGTAGGAGGGGGGTGCGTGTGTGTATAGTTGTTTTTGTTTGTTGATGTTTGTAGTTTTGGGGGTTGGAGAGAGGGTGGGGTTAGGGTGAAAGGTTTTGGGGAATAATATTATAAGGTGGGGTGTGAGGAGTTGAGGCTTGGGTATTGGTGGGGTGGTAGTAAGTGTTATAATGTTGGGGTGTTAATTGTTTGGTATTTGGGGGTATATAAATGTTTAGATGTAGGGAATGGATGATATGTTTAGGATGTAGGGTATTGGTTGTTATAGAGGTGGTTAGGGATGGTAGGAGTAATGAGGTATTATTAATGTTGTATGTGGAATGTTATTATTTATTTTAAAATAGGATAGATTGTTAGATGAAAGGAGGGATAATGTGGAGGGGGTGGTGTGAATGAAGAGGTGGGTGAGTGGTTTTTTTTGGGGAGGAATGAGAGTTTGAGTGGTATGGTGATTAGTGGAATTAGGTAGGGATTGTGTTGGGAGATTGTGGGGGGTTGAGTTATGGCTAATGGGGGTGGGGTGTTTAAGATTTAGGAGGGGGGTGGGGGGGATTGTTAGTCGGAGTTAGGCGTTAGGATTTCTAGAGTGGGTTGGGGGGACAGTGGGTGTTGTGGAGGGGGTTGGGTGAATTGTATGGGGGGTGTGAGAGTAGGGTTTTTAAAGAATGTATATGTTCTTGCGTGGTTTATGGGTTATTAGCGTGGGTTTTTTTGGGGGAGGTTGTTAGGTATTTTTTCTTGGGTGTCGAATTTTGTAGGTTGGAAGGGATGGGTTTTGGCGGTGGTATTTAGGCTGATTGATGATGGATTATTCAAGATGATTGTGTTGGATGGGGATGATAGGACATTTAGGAAAGGTTTAAAGGTTTGGGATTTTAAAAGTGGGATATATTAATGGTTGTTTGTGGGTGTAGGTTGTATTGGTAGAGTTAAAGACTTTTTATATTTCTTTAAATTTCATGGGGGAGGATATGTGGTGGGTGGCTGGATTTTAATTGATAGAGTGTTTTTGGTGTTAAATGGGTTTGTGTGTGGGTGAGGTGTGGGTAGAATGATTTGAGAATAATTTGTTTTACTGCTAATGGGTCGGTTTGGTGTAGAATATTGTAATTTAGAAAAGTTAGTGTGGGTTGGGTGTGTTTTCGGAGTGATTTAGTATGTATGAGGGTGTGGTATGTTGGGTGGATGGTTTGGAGTGGTATTGGATTTTATGTGTGTTTATTGTGTTATGGGGGATGAATGATGAGTGGTATGGGGGCGTATAGGAGACGTGAGATGGGGATAGTTGGGGGGGAGAGGGAATTTTGGGATGTTTGGTGGTGTGGAAGAATTTTGGGGAATTGTTTGGGAATGAAGTTATATTTAATGTTTGGGGGTGGGAGTTAGTTTAGTAAGTAGATTAGTTATGTTTTGTTAGGGGGGGGAGTTGGAGTTTTTGGAGTAGTTGGGAGGTAGTGGGTTAGGTTAGGGGATAAAGTGGTACGGGAGAGATAATAGTTGGATAGGTAGAAGATTGTACAAGAACCCCACAGGGTCTAAAGGAATGCAAGACATGAAGGGTCAAGGCACAAACCCTAAATAGTCTGCCCCCGTCTCCTCCCCTCTTTAAATAGGTCCATCCAGATCCTCAACAGGAATAGTGTATTCCAGAGAAAGAGATGTGTTGCCAGGAGCAGTAGATTCCAAACCAGGAGACATGACACCAGGAGTGTCACCAGAAGGAAGGTAGGTTCTGGACCAAAAGGCATGATGCCAGACAGCGAGATTCTGACTCTCAACGCGCAGCGTGGAGATACCCTGCAACAGCAATGTCACCATAAGCACGGACACCAGATCAGACAGTGAGCATGACACCAGGAGCAGCGAATTCCAAACCAGCAGACAAGTTGCCAGAAGCAGTGGATTATAGACCAGCAGACAAGTCGCCAGGAGCAGAGGATTCCAGAAAAGCAGGTGTGTCACCAAGCATGTCATCAGAAGCTGCGGACTATCCAGAGCCAGGAGGTCGCCTGTGCACCACAGTATCATGGATTCCATCCTAGCAGGCATGATATCATCAAGCATGTCATCAGGAGCGACAGCGCATCAGGACACTCCGGACGAGCTAACAGGCAGGTGAGTATCACCAAGCAGCAGACTCTCCATCACCAGAGGGGTAACGCTCACCACTAGGATTCGTCCCACCAGGAGCAGCAGTTTTGTCTGAAATTTTTTTAATAGCTTCTGGGAGTTCCCTGCAGAGGTCAGCAGTCATCTTGAAAGCCTCCACTGTCACCCTAAGGCTATGTCACACTGCACAGAAAAACTCCGTTTTTTTCAGCGTTTTTACATTTGCAAAAAAGCGGAAAAAGACTGAAATCTCCCCATAGCCCTCCCCCTGTCAACTGAGCTTCTTTTTCTGCTCGTTTTTTTATGGTCGTATTTTGCAAATGCTCTAAAAAACGGGAGGCCGGGGAAAAATTTACTACAGGGGTCTATGGAAACCCGGACCTTTTGGCTTTTTTTTGGGGCGTTTTTTTGCGGCCTTTTTTCGCGATTTTTCAAAGAAAAACCCCCCAGCAGACCAAGTTACACCTATAATGGGGGGGTAAAAAGGTTTTTAATCTTTTTCAATTTTGCATACAAGGTCTGATTGCCTTGCTGTTTCCCTTCATAATAAAAAGATCACGCTTTGGTCGTAACGATTTTGCGCATCATATTTTTTTTTTCGCTAAAAATTTGTTTTTTTTACGATTTTGGCCTAATAAAGTATCTCGCTTATGCGATAAAATAATTTTTTTTCGGATTGGGCACTAAAATCCTTTTCTTAACTTTATAGCGTCAAAAAAAATGTTATCTCGCGTCGGACCTAAAAATGCGCTTTTTTTACGGATTTTAGTCCAAATTTCCGTTTTTTTTTAAAGATTTTGCCACTAAAATCCTTTACTGAACATATTTTGGGTTAAAAAATTATCTTGATTCGGCGCAAAAACACGTTTTTTTTTTGAATTTTGGTGCCAGAATCCTTTTTTTTTGCATTTTGGCACTAAAATTCTTTACTGAACTATTTTAGCGCTAATAAAGTTATCTCGCTTTGGCGCTAAAAAATAGTTTTTTTTTTGAAAAGTTTGGGGCCCGAATCCGTTTTTTTACCTTTTTTGGGACAAAATTCTTTCTGAAAATATTTTTGCGCAAAAAAGTATCTCCTCTGGCGCTAAAAAAAGTTTTTTTTAAATTTTGGGCCCAAATGTTTTTTTTTCAGATTTTTGCACTAAAATCCTTTACAAATAGTTTTGGCGCTAATAAATTTATCTCGCTCTGACAAAAAAAATAGTTTTTTTACGATTTTGGCACCAGAATACTTTTTTCACGTTTTGGCACAAAAATCCTTTACTAAATATTTTGGGGCTATAAAGTTATCTGCGAGATGCTAAAAATAGGGTTTTTTACGGATTTCTGGGCGCCAGAATCCTTTTTTTTTAAGGGTTTTTGGTGAAAAAATTTCCGTTTTTTTAAAGTTTTTTGGGAAAAAAGTATGAATTTGACCCAAAAAATACGTTTTTTTGGGTTTCGGCGCCAGAATCGTTTTTTTACGGATTTGGGGCTAAAATCCATATCTTTAAAAAATGTTGGCGCTAAAAAAGTGATCCCTTCGACACAAAAAAATTTTTTTTTTACGAATTTGGGCAAAATGCTTTTTTTTGGGTTTTGGCACTAAAATACTTTTTTTTACAGATTTTGACGCTAATACGTTTATTTTGCTGTATGCAAAGATTATGGGTTTTTGTGGTTTTTGGGGGTGCAAGAATCTGGTGCAAATTTTAATAAATAGTAGCGCAGCAGCGGCCAAAAAGGACAATGGTCCAATGGTTACAGGATCAAGAAAGGATTTTAAAAATGTTTAACCCCACCTTAGGGGTGTAGCTTACATCCAAAGGTTTAAATTTTGTGCTACATTAAAAAGCAAGAAAAAGAATTTCCAAAAAACGCTCCAAAAAACAAAAAAACGCTCCAAAAAACGGCCATTTTTTCAGCTGCTTTTGACGGGAGTGGACAAAAACTCATTTTCATGAACGTTTTTAGTAATTCGTTTTCAGTCGTTTTTTTGTCCCTGCAGGTAGACAACCTAAGGTATTTAAAAAAGAAACATGCCCTAGACTAAACAGGGCACCCAATCCCCCTTGGATCCATTTTTTAAGGCTTGAATTTTCTGTAATGTTTCAAAAGAGGTTTATTGCCAGTTGGACAAAAACACACAGAAAAACACAACAAAGTCCATGAAACATTTTGGGGAGAGGTGGATCTTTGAGTCATGGAGGATTAGGACCAGGAATAACACCAGAGGAACTGCACACTTGAACCAGGAATATCAACAGAAGAAGCAGATTGTCGGGAGGACCCCAAAGGGGAATGCAGACTTGGACCAGGAATAACGCCAAAGGAACTGTACACTTGGACCAGGACTAATGCCAAAGGAACTGCACACTTGGACTAGGACACAGACCAGAAATACAGATGGCCAGGACAAGAGCAGACCCCAGTTTGCACCAATAACCGGGGCCCTGTCCGGGGTAGTTTTTATCGCCAGACAGACAGGGACATCTGTGTCAGCTGGCTGGCACAGAGAATGCCAAACCTCCAATACAGCAGTCCCCAGGGTGAAAGGCATTTAGTAAGCAAGTCACGATCCTTAAAACTATTTTTTATTATAAAAATATTGAAAATATTATATTGTTTAATGATGCTGCAGGCATGCAACATCCTGTGTTGGGCAGCAGTCAGCTGCTGTTACTTGTACATATTTTATATTGTATCAGTTAGTTCGGAAAACAGGGGGCCTCTCCCCTCAGCTAGTGGGGAGGATAGAGGCCCCGAAAAGTCATTAATACCGGGGATTTTACAACTGGAAGCACAGTACTTAAAGGAGTTTTGCCACAAAGTAAAATTTACGTGGGGGAAGTTTGTAAATTAAAAAATAAAATTTTCCCCATTCACATAAAAATTTGGGCCTTTTGGTCTTAGCTCTCCTTTATGATCCTTTTTACAGCTCTCTCCATGGGATATCCGGGCTAAAAGCTTCTCAGTCCTTGTCGCACATGCCAATTCAAACCCCCCAAAGCTGTCATTCCACTCCTGTCCCCCTGTCTCCTTAGTAATTAGTCAAAAAGTGCAAAAAAAAAAAAAAAAAAAGAAACCTTTTAAAGAGGTTGTGCATAATAAGAGAAAAAAATCCCCAAAGGGTTTTGGTTCCTGCAGGGATTTTAACCAGGGCCTTTGCCTGGAGGCAAAATTTTTCCTCTAACTAAATAGTATTATTTACATTTCCCACTAAACAGACCTTTCTTTTACTAAAGAAGAAAAGGTTTGGTGATGACTCCCAGGGGCACTTAAACTGCAATTCAAAGAAATACACATCCCCCCTTTGAACCGAATGAAACTGATGCAGGGTATGAAAAAAGATTGTGGCAAAACCCCTCTGAGGTGGCACCCTGCGGGACGCCACTAGCCACTAAAAATGAATAATACATGAGTAGTTATTTGTATTACAATCCCCTAGCCAGCCTTCCAGCCTGGCTTTCTATTAAAACAGGTAACTTTATTGGAGTGGGGGGTGTTTGAGATATCGATTCACATAGTTTATATATATAATATGTATATATGTATATATATAACATATAGACCAATTAGTTAACTGTTTCATTCATTCTAACTAGGGATGAGCGATATTATCGGTAAAAGTTGATATCGGCACGGTTTTTAGGCTTATCGGAAATTTCCATCATCGATAGTTAGGGACAATCTTACAGATAACTATACATCGTGCCCTTTTCAGCGTTACCTGTCATTTTGGCAGCCCCCAA
>JAODAL010064600.1:0-18640 GCA_025379985.1 Phyllomedusa bahiana
GTCCCGGGGGTTGTTTTGGGAGGGGACTTTTTGAATTTTTGGGGAAATAGATATAAAAGTTTGGGGGCCCCGGGGTTTTTCCCTTTTTTTTTCAAAGCTTTTTTCCCCGGGGGTGTGTAATTTCCCTTTTTAAACACTTGCCTTTTTTTTTCCAAAACATCCTTAATAAAAAAACCCCCTTAGCTCACTATTTGGAAACAGCACAATTTTTTTTTAAACCTGCTGATCCCCAAAATTTACACATTTCTTCTTGTTTGGGTATTTGGAAGTATCCATCACTACGCATGGGCCCCCCCCTTTTTCGGGGTTTTTTAAAACCCAAAAAATGGGTCCCCGTTTTTAAATTTTTTTCAAAGCCCCCTTTCTTTCCTAAAGGGTTATTCTTACTAGGCTTTCTTTTTTTAAACCAAACCCCCCTTTCTCAGTAATCTTTGTGACCAATTGTTGAAACACCTCAAAAGTCCGGATTCTTAACATCCCGGGTCAAATTTACTTTTTTTTTCCCCCAATTTCTTACAACAAAATTAGTTTTCCCTAAATTTTATTGGTTTTCATGAAAAAACAATTTTTTAGGCCGAATACTACGGGAAAACTTTAAAAAAAACAACAACCCAAAACAAACAACTTTTCCCACACTATGCATGAAAAATTTAAAAACCCTTTTCCCAACACCGGGCAAATTTTGGGGAGGGATAGCATCTTTTTAGGAATTTACAGGGAACGGGATAAACTGCTTGCATTGCGTTTTTCCCCTTCGTTTCTAAAAGTTCCCCCTTTTTTTTTTAAAATTGGAATTGGCCGCCGGGTTTTTCTTCGGGTTTTGGCTAAAAAAAAACCCCGGGTCTGTTGGGGCCTCTCTTACTAGTGCTTTTCAACCCCCCCGGTTTTAACCATCTTCCGTTGCGAAAGACGCCCTCACCTGTTTTCTCCAATCACGGGAAACGCTATTACGTCCCTTTTTATGGTTTCCTATCCTAGGGTTCCCCTTCCCCTCCGCCCTAACCGGGGCTTTCGTACGGGGTTTCCCGTAAAAAATTGGACGCCGACGAATGGTATCTACCACCCCGGACCACACAGAGAGGAATGGTGTAAGTCGATGGACTTAGACAACAAAGACATCGCTCCTCTGAGCTACAGGACTCGAGTTGAACGGTGTCTTCCCCCATCAAAATATAAGAACCCTCTTGTTTTCTACATGGTTCTTACATGTTTGGACTTTTAATTCATTTAAGGAAGTCGTCTAAATAAAGTTTAAAAATTTTTACCAAGGCCCATTAACATTAATTCTTGTAATTTTTTTATACGCTACACAACAAGGAGAAAAAAATGTAATTAAAACTTCACTTGTGAATTATCTACAGGAAAATTATATTTTTTGGCGGTGAAACAAAGACGGTTACTTGGAGTCACCGACAGCAGAAAAACAAAACGCTTAATTAACGCCCTTTATTTAAAATTGAGCAAAAGAATTGAGCATCCACAAACCTACACAGCTGTTGTATCGGTTTAACAATTGCGATATTGCTTACGTCTACACAACAAGAGAAAAATTAGTAATTAACGTCCTTCGCTTGTTGAATTATGCTACATTAAAATAATGTATGTTTTTTTGCGGTGAAAAAGACGGTTTCTGGAGTCAACCACAGCAGAAAAACAACGCGTAATGAACCCCTGGATGTAAAATGCGCAAAATAATTGAGCAGCTGCCTACAAACTACAGTTTATTGAAGCGTGTTACATGGCCTATTTTTAACGCTAACACAACCAAGAGAAAAAATAGTGTAATTAACCTTCGCATTGTGAATTATGCTACAGAAAATTGTATTTTTTGGCGGTGAAAAAGACGGTTTTATTATGGCCAAACCACAAGCAGAAAAACAACTCTTAATTAACACCTGGATGAAATTTGCGCAAAAGAATTGAGCAAGCCACAAACTTCTACTAGCATTTGTATCGTGTTACAATGGGCGTTATTTTTTACTCTACACAACAAGAGAAAAAATTTTGTAATTAACCTTCTGCTTATGAATTATGCTTACAGAAAATTGTATTTTTTGTGATGGCGGAGTAAAAGACGGTATATTGGAGTCACCCACAGCAGAAAAAACAACTCTTAATTAACCCTTGATAAAAATTACGCAAAAGAATGATGCAGCGCAAACTACTAGCTTTGTATGCGAGTTACAATGGCGTAATTTTTACGCTACACAAACCAAGATAAAAAATTGAAATCACCTTCGCTTATGAATTAAAGCTACCACGGAAGAAAAATTTGTAATTTTATTGGCGGTGAAAAAGACGGTTTAATTTATTTGGGCACCGAAGCAGAAAAACAAAGCTTAAATAACCCCTGGATGTAAATTTGCGCAAAAAGAAAATAGGCAGCCACAAACTACTAGCCTTTGTAGCGTGATTACAATATGCGATTTTTTTACGCTAGCACAACAAGAGAAAAAAAATTGTAATTAACACCAACGCTTGTTGAATTATCTACAGGAAAATGATATTTTTTTTTGCTGTGAAAAAGACGGTTTATTGGAAGGGGTCTAACCACAGTCAGAAAAACAATGCTTAAATTAAACCCTGGATGTAAATTGCGCAAAAGAATGAGCAGCCACAAACTACTACTTTGTAATAGTTGTTACAATGGCGTATTTTCTTCTACGCTACACACCAATGCAAAAAAATTGTTAATTAACCTCCGCTTGTAAATTATACTCCAGAAAATTGTATTTATTTGGCGGAGAAAAGAACGGTTTCTTGTAGTCACCACAGCAGAAAAAACAACGCTTAATTAACCCTTGGAGTGTAAAATTGTGCAAAAGAATTGGCAGCCACAAACTAATACTAGCTATAATCTGTGTTACAATGGCTATTTTTTTTACGCTACACAACAAGAGAAAAAAAATTGTAATAAAAAAACCTTCGCTTTTTGAATAATGGTTACAGGAAAAAATGTATTTTTTGGCAGTGAACAAGACGTTTTCTTGAGAGTCACCACAGCAAGAAAAACAACGTCTTAATTAACCCCAGGATGTAAATTGCGCACAATAAATGAGCAGCCACAAACTACTCGCTTAGTAGCGTGTAACACTGGCGTTATATTTTTAACTCTAACCCAACAAGATAAAAAAAAAAAAAAATGTAAACAACCTTCGCTTTTGAATTATGTTACAGGAAAATGTATTTTTTTGGCGGTGAAAAAGATGGTTTTTTCTTCTTGGAGTTCCCCCACATCAGAAAACAACGCATTAATACCCCTTGATGTAAATTGCGCAAAATAAATGAGCAGCCACAAACTACTAGCATTGTAGCGTGTTTATAATGGCGTTATTATTTACGCTACACAACAAGAGAAAAAATTGTAATTAACCTTCCGCTTGTTGAATTAAAGCTACATGTAAAATTGTATATTTTGGCGGTAGAAAAAACGGTTATTTTTGTGCACCACAGCAGAAAAACAACGCTTTATTAACACCTGGATTGTAAATTGCGCAAAATAAATGAGCAGCCACAAACTACTATCTTTGTGTAGCGTGATACAATGTCGTATTTTTTGACTCTACACACAAGAAAAAAATTGTAATCAACCTTCGCTTTTGAATAATTACAGAGGATGAAAATTGTATTTTTTTTGCGGTGAAAAAGACGTTTTCTTTGAGTCCCACATGCAGAAAAAACAACGCTTATTAACCCCTGGTTAAAATTGCGCAAAAGAATTGTAGCAGCCACAAACTACTAGCTTTGTAGCGTGTTACAATGGCGTATTTTTTACGCTACACAACAAGAGAAAAAATTGTAATTAACCCTTCGCTTGGAATAATGCTACAGGAAAATTGAATATTTTTGGCCAGTGAAAAAGCGGTTTCTTGGAGTCACCACAGCATAAAAAACAACTCTTAATAAACCCCTTGAATGTAAATTGCCGCAAAGTAATTGAGCACCTACAACTACTAGCTTATGTAGCGTGTTACAATGGCGTATTTATTTACGCATAAAACAACAAGATAAAAAATTGTAATTAACCTTCGCTTGTGAATTATGCTAACAGAAAATTTATTTTTTGGCAGTGAAAAGACTGTTTCTTCTTTGGAGTCACCACAGCAGAAAATCAACGCTTAATTAACCCTTGGATGTAAATTGCTGCAAACTAATTGAGGCAGCCACAAACTACTAGCATTGTAATCGTTTACATGGCATATTTTTTACTCTACACAACAAGAGAAAAAATTTGTAAACAACCTTCGTCTTTTGAATTATGTTACAGTAAAAATTGTATTTTTTGGCAGTTAAAAAGATGGTTTCTAGGAGACCCCACAGCAGAAAAACAACGCTGTAATAACCCCTGGATGTAAATTGGCGCAAAAGAATTGAGCAGCCACAAACTATAGCATAGTAGCGTTTTTACAATGGCTATTTATTACCGCTACACAAAAGAGAAAAAAATGTAATTTAACCTTCGCAGGGGGTTTTGAATTTATGCCTACATGGAAAATTGATTTTTTGGCGTTTTAAAAATACGGTATATTTTTGGCACCACAGCAAAAAAACAACCGCTTAATAAACACCTGGAAGTCAAATGCGCAAAAAATATTGAGCAGCCACAAACTACTTACTGAGCTTTGTAGCGTGTTCAATGGCCTGTATTTTTTACTCTTACCCAACAAGAGAAAAAATTGTAATCAACCTTCGCTGTTGAAATATGTTACAGGAAAAATTGTATTTTTTCGTGCGGTGAAAAAAGCCGTTTTTTGGAGTCACCACAGCATAAAAACAACTCTTAATTAACCCCTGTTTGTAATTTGCGCAAAAGAATTTAGCAGGCCACAAACTACTAGCCTTTAGTAGCGATTACAATGGCTTATTTATTACTCTACACAACAAGAGAAAAAATTGTAATTAACCTTGTCTTGTGAATTTATGCTAACAGGAAAATTGTATTTTTTGTGGCAGTGAAAAAGACTGTTACTTGGAGTCACCACAGCAGAAAAACAACGGCTTAATTAAAACTCCCTGGATGTAAATTGCGCAAAAAAAATGAGCAGTTTACCACAAACTAACTCAGCTTAGTATCTTGTTACAATGGCGAATTTTTGTTACGCTAACAACAACAAGATGAAAAAATTGTATTAACCTAACGTGCTTGTGAATTAAATGCTACAGGAAAATTGGTATTTTTTGGCGGTGAAAAAGACGTATATTTATTGGCAACATCAGCAGAAAAAACAACGCTTAATTATGAACCCTGGATAAAAATTTGCGCAAAAGAATTGAGGGCAGGCCACAAACTACTAGCTTGTGTAAGCCTGTTACAATTGCGTATTATTTTATGCTAGCACAACAAGATAAAAAATTAAATTAACCCTTCGCCTTTAGTAATTAAGCTACAGGAAAATCGTATTTTTTTGGTAGTGAAAAAGTCAGTTATTTGTGGAGTCACCCGACAGCGAAAAACAACGCTTAATTAACCCCTTGATTAAAAAATCGCCAAAAGAAATTGAGGCATACCCCCAAACTACTAGCATTGTAGCGTGTTTAACCAATGGCGGAATATTATCTACGCTACGACAACAAGAGAAAAAATTGTAATTAACCTTCGCTTGTAAATTAAACTACATGAAAATTGTATTTTTTTGGGCGGTGAAAAAGACGGTTTCTTGAGTCCACCACAGCAGAAAACAACGTCTGTAATTACAACCATGTGATGTAAATTTTTCAAATGAATTTGAAGTCAGCCCAACAAACTACTGATCTTGTATCTTGTTACAATTGCGTATTATTTACTCATCATACCCAACAAATGAGAAAAAATTGTAATCAACCTTCGCTTTTGAATTATGTTACAGGAAAATTGTATTTATTATTGTCGTGAAAAAGATAGTTTTCTTGGTAGTCCCCCACAGCCAGAAAAAAACATAACTGCATAATTAACCCCTGTATAGTAAATTGCGCAAAAGAATTGAGCAGCCCCAAAAATACTAGCAATTGTAGCGTGTTACAATGGCGTATTTTTTAAGCAACACAACAAGAGAAAAAATTGTAATAACCTTCGCTTGGAATTATCTTACAGTAAAATTGTATTTTTTGGCGTTTAAAAAAGACGTTTATTTTTGGCACTCCACAGCAGAAAAACCCTACGCTTAATATAACACCTGGATTAAATGCGCAAAAGAAATGTGATCAGCCACAAACTACTAGCATTGTAGCGTGTATACAATGGCGTATTTATTACTCAACACACCAAAAGAAAAAATTGTAATCAACCTTCGCTTTTGAATTAATGTTTAGCATTAAAATGTGTATTATTTGTCGTGAAAAAGACGTTACTTGAGTCACCACAGCATGAAAAACAACGCAAAACAAACCCCTGGAAGTAAATTGCGCAAAATGAATTGAGCAGGCCACAACTAACAAGCTTTGTAGCGTGTTTACAAGGCTTATTTTTATACGCTACACTACAAGAGAAAAAAATTGTGTAAAAAAACCTTCTGCTGTGAAAAATCTACAGGGAAATTGTTATTATTTTGCAGTGAAAAAGGACTGGTTTCATGGAAGTCACCACAGCAGAAAAACAACGCTTAATTAACCCTGTATGTAAAATAGCGCAAAATAATAGAGCAGGTAGCCCACTAAACAACTAGCTTGTAGTGTGTACAATGTTTATTTTTAACTCTACACAACAAGTAAAAAAAATTGTAATTTAACCTTCGCTTGTGAATATCTACATGAAAATTTAATTTTTTTGTGCTGTGTGAAAAAGACGGGGATTTTTTTTATATTAATTTTTTTGGGCACCACAGCATAAAAACAACGCTTAATACTACCCTGAAAATAAATTGCCAAAGAAATTGAGCAGCCACAAACTACTTGCTTTGTAGCCTTTTACAATGGCGTATTTTTTATGCTACACAACAAGAGAAAAAATTGTTAATTAACCATCGCCTTTTGTAATTATGCTACAGTGAAAAATGGTATATTTAGGCAGTGGAAAAAGACAGTTTTTCTTGGAGTACCACCACGTCAAAAAACAACGCTTAATAAACCCCAAGGATGTAAATTTGCGCAAACTAAAAGAGCGAGCCACAAACTACTATCAATGTTAAGCTGAGTATAACAATTGCGTATATTCAACGCTAACACAACAATAGAAAAAATTGTAATTACAACCTACGCTTGTAAATTATACTACAGGAAAAATGGTTATAATTTAGTGGCTAGAAAAAGAACGGATACTTGGATTCACCACCCGAAAAAGCAACGCTTCAATTAGACCTAGGATGTAAATTGTGTGCAAACTGATTGTCGCATGGCCACAAACCTACTAGCTTTTTAGCAGTGTTACAAATTTTGTGGTGGCCTTATTTTTTACGCAACACAACAAGAGAAAAATTTTTTAATTAACCTTCGCTTGTGTAATTATGCTACAAGGAAAATTGTATTTTATGGCGGGTGAAAAAGTAAACTTTTTCCATGGAGTCACCACAGCAGAAAAACAATGCTTATTTAACCGCCCTGGATTTAAATAATGCGCAAAAGAAATGACAAGTGCCCGTCAAACTGAACTCGCTTTTTAGTGTTAAAATTGACGTATTTTCTACGCTACCCAACAAGAAAAAATTGAAAATTAAACTTCGCCTTGTGAAATAAGCTACAGTAAAAATTTAAATTTATTTGGCGGTGAAAAAAACGGTTTATTTGTGAGACCACAGCGGAAAAACAATGCTTAAATAACGACCGGTTGATTAAAATTGCGCAAAGAATAAAGCAGCCACAAACTACTAAGCTTTGTAGCGTGTTACAATGGCGAATATTTTACGCTACACAACAAGAGAAAAAATTAGTATTAACCTTCGTCGGTTTGTGAAATTATAGCTACACAGGGAAAATTGTATTTTTTTTTTGCGGTGAAACAAGACGGTTAATCTCTGAGTCACCACAGTACAGAAAAACATTCGAAAAAAACCCTGTGATGTAATTGGTGCAAAACAATTGAGCACCACAAACTCTATCTTTGTAGCGTTTAACAAATGCGTATTTTTTACAACACACAACAAGAGAAAAATTGTAAATTAACCAACTGCTTTTTTGAAAAATGCTGCAGGAAAATTGTATTTTTTGGCAGTGGAAAAAGACGGATTCTTTTAGTCACCCACAGCAGAAAAACGACGCTAATTAACCCCTGGATGTAAAATGCGCAAAAGAATATATCAAGCCACAAAAACACTACTAGTCTTATGTAGTGTTACAATGGCTTATTTTTTCTATCTACGCTACACAAACAAGAGAAAAAAATTGTAATTAACCTTCGCGTTTTAAAAAATACTACATAAAATTGTATTTTTGGCGGTGAAAAAGACAGTTTCTTTGGAGTCACCACATGCCGAAAAACACGCTTAATTAACCCTGTGGGCTGTAAATTGTTCAAAAGCGATAGCAGCCACAAACTACTAGCTTTGTAGCGTGTTACCATGGCGTATTTTTACGCTACACAACAAGATAAAAATTTTTTAATTAAACCTATCGCTTGTTAATTATTCTACAGGAATATTGAATTTTATGTCGTTGAAAAATACGGTTTCTTGGAGTAGCACCACAGCAGAAAAACAAACGCATTAATTTTAAAACCCCTGTGATTAAATAGTGCGCAAAAGTAATTTAGCAGAACACAAACTACTAGCTTTGTAGCGTGTTACAATGGCATGATTTTTTAACGCTACCCAACAAGAAGAAAAAATTGTAATTAACCTTGTTCGCTTGTTAATTATGCTACAGTAAAATATGTACTTTTTTGGCGGTGAAAAAGACGGTTTTCTTGGAGACGACCACAGCAGAAAAACAAACGCTTAATTAACCCCTGGATGTAATTATCAAAGCAACAGAATTAGAGCAGCCACAAACTACTAGCTTTGTAGCGTGTTACAAATGCTTATTTCTACGCTAACAACAGGAAGATAAAAAATTGAAATTACCCTTCTGCTTGTGAATTATGCTACAGTAAAATTTTATTTTCTGCGGTGAAAGAAGGTTTCTTGGATACCACCGCACGAAAAACAACGCTTAATTAACCCCCTTATAACATTTGTCGCAAAGAATTGAGCCGCCACAAACTACTAAGCTTTGTATCTTTTATACAATGGCGTAATTTATTACTCTACACAACAGGGAGGAAAAAATAGTTAATTAACCTTTCGCGTTTGTGAATTAATGCTATAGGTAAAATTGTATTATTTTTCGGTGAAAAAGTGACGGTTTCCATGGAGTGTCAACCACAAGCATAAAAACACCGCTTAATTAACCCCTGGAATATAAATTAGCGCAAAAAATTGAGCAGCCAACAAACTACAACTTTGTATTCCTGTTAACAATGGCGTATATTCTACGCTACACAACAAGAGAAAAAATTGAAAAGTTAACCATCGCTTTGAATAATCACAGGAAAATGTATATTTTTGGTGGTGAAAAGAGACGGTTATTATTTTTGGCAACCACACAGAAAAAAACGCTTAATTAACCCCTGGATGTAAATTTGCGCAAAAGAATTTAGCAGTCACAACAACTAGCTTTTGTGTAGCCTGTTACAATTGGCGTATTTATTTATGCAACACAACAAGATAAAAAATTGTAATTAACCTTCGCTGTTGAATTAATGCAACATGAAAAATTTTATTTTTGGCGTTGAAAAAGACTTTATATTGGTGAGACACCACAGCAATAAAAACAACGCTTAATTAACCTCCTGGATGTAAATTGTCGAAAGAAAGAATTGAGCAGCCGCAAACTACTCTAACTACTAGCTTTGTATCGTGTTACAATGGCGTAATTTTTACGCTAACAACAAGAGAAAAAATGTAAATAACTTCGCTTGTGAATATATTCTACAGGAAATGTATTTTAATTTGCGGTGAAAAATCAAACGGGTTTCAATAAGTCACGCCAGCAGAAAAACAAAGCCATAAATTAACCCTGGATGTGAAATGCCAAAGTGAATATAGCATGCCACAAACTACTAGCTTATGTTAAGCGTTTTACAGATGGCGTATTTTTTTACGCTACAAACAACAAGAGAAAAAATTGTAAACAACCCTTCCTTGTGAATTATGCACACAGGAAAATGTATTTTATTTCGGTGAAAAAGACGGTTTCATTGGAGTCACCACAGCATAAAAACAATGCTAAAATAACCCCTGGTAGTAAATTGCGCAAAAGAATTGTGATCAGCCACAAACTACTCTATCTTTGTATCGTGTTACAAGTGCGTATTTTTTTACGCTAACACAACAAGAGAAAAAAAAAGTAATAAACCTTCGCTTATGAATAATGATACAGGAAAAATGTATATTGTTGTCAGTGTGAACAAGACTGTTTTCTTTGAGAGTCACCCACAGCAGAAAAACAACGCTTAATTAACCCTGGATGTAATTTTGCGCAAAAGAATTGTAGCAGCCCACAAACACAAGCTTTGTATCGAGTTACAATGGGCCTATTTTTTTACGCTACACAACAAAGAGAAAATTTTTTTAATTAACCATTCGCTTGTGAAGTTATTCTACAGGAATATGAATGTTTTTGGCTGTTGAAAAAGACTGTGTTACTTGGAGTCACCACCGCAGAAAAACAGCTCATAATTAACCCCTGGAATGTAAATTGCGCAAAAAGAAATGATCATGACACAAAACTACTAGCTATGTACTAGTTACAATTGGCATATTTTTTATACGCTACACCAACAAGAGAAAAAATTTGTAATAAACCCTTCGTCTTGTGAAATAAGTTACAGGAAAATTGAATTTTTTGGGCTGTGAAAAAGACGGTTTCAATGGAGTATAAAACCACAGCAATAAAAACAACGCTTAATTAACCCTCTGTATTAAATAGCGCCACCAAATTGGAGGCAGAGCCACAAACTACTAAGCTTTGTTGCATGTAACCATGCGAAATTTTTACGCTACACAAGCAAAGATAAAAAAAATTTGTAATTAACCTTCACTTGTGAATTATACTACAGAAAATTATAATTTTATGGCGGTGAAAAAGAGGTTTTCTTGGAGTTCACCACAGCAGAAAAACAACGCTTTAATTAACTCCCTGGATGTAAATTGAGCAAAAGAATTGAGCATCCACAAACTACTAGCTTGTAGCGTGATACAATGCGTATTGTGTTTTACGCTACACAACAAGAGAAAATTTGAAATAAAAACCATTCGCAGTTGTGTAAATATCTACGTAAAAATTTATTTTTTGTGCGTGAGAAAAGACGTTTTTCTTGGAGTCACCAACAGCAGAAAAACAACGCTTAATTAACCCTGGATGTAAATTGCGTGCCAAATAAATTGAGCATCCAACAAACTACTAGTTTTGTAGCTTGTTAACCATTGGCCTATTTATTTACGCTACACCACAAGATAAAAAATTTGTATAACCTTCGCTTTTGAATTATGCTACAGGAAAATTTGTGTATTTATTTTTGGCGTGAAAAAGACTTTTATTTTTGGCACTCTACAGGCAGAAAAACAACGCTTAAGTTAAAACACCTGTATGTAAATATGCGCAAAAGAATAGGATCAGCCACAAACTACTAGCTTATGTAGCCGTGTTACAATGGCGTATTTTATTACTCAAACACAACAATATAAAAAATTGTAATTAAAACCTACGCATATGAATTATGCTACAGAAAATTGTATTATTTTGTGCTGTGTAAAAAGATAACGGGAAAATGGGAGTCCACCACAGTTAAAACAACGCTTAATTAACCCATGGAAAAATGCGCAAAAGAATTGAGCAGTGCCGCAAACTACTAGCTGTAGCGTGTGTTGACAAATGGCGAAATTTAAACCGCTACACAACAAGAGAAAAAATTAGAAATGTTAACCTACTGAATAATGAATATATTGTCTACAGGAAAATATTAATTTTTGGCGGTGAATAAAGACGGTTTATTTTTGTCACCACAGCAAGGAAAAATAACGCTTAATTAACCCCTGGATGTAAATTGCGCAAAGTAATTGAGCAGGCTGGAAAACTACTATATTTGATAGCGTGTTACATTGCTGTTATCTAACGCTACACAAAAAGAAAAAAAATGTAATTATCCGTCGTTTTTGAATTATTCAACAATGTGAAAAAATATAAAAAAAAAAAAAATTATAATTTTTTGGCGGTGAAAAAAGAAAGAAACGGTTACGTTTGGAGTCACAACAGCAGCAGAACAAAGATTAATTATCCCCTGATTTCAATTGTCGCAAAAGAATTGATCATCAATGAACTACTACTTTTTAGCGTACAATTGCGTGTTTTCTAACCTACACAACAACAGAAAAAAATGTAATCTAACCATCGTTTAGTATGAAATATGCTACAGGAAAATAGTTATATTTTGTGGCGTTGAAAAAGACGGTTTTCCTTGGAGTGCCAACCAGCAGCAGAACAACGCTTAATTAACCCCTGATGTAAATTGGCGCAAAAGAATTGAAGTGCAGCCGGAATCTACTGCATTGTATCGTGTATATAATTGCGTGTTTTCCTCTACGCTAACACAACAAGAGAAACAAATGTAATAAACACTTTCGCATTGTAACTTATGTAACAGGAAAATTGTATTTTTTTTTGCGGAGAAAAAGACGGTCTAATTTTGTCCACGCACAGCACAAAAACAACGCTTAATTACCCCTTGAATTAAATTGTGCAAAAGAAATAGAGCAGCCTAGAAACTACTAGCTTTGTAGCGTGTCACAATTGCGTTGTATTTCTTTTACGCTACACACAACAAGAGAGAAAAATTGTAAATTAACCTTTCAGCTTTGAATGTATGCTACATGAAAATTGTATTTTATTGCGTGAAAAAGACGGTGCTCTTTTTGTCACCACATCACAAAAACAACGCTTAATTAACCCCTGGTAAGTAAATTGTGCGCAAAAGACTTTTGATCATCCCGAAACTACTAGCTTTGTATCGTGTTTTACAAATGCGTAGTTTACTACGCTATACACCAAGAGAAAAAATTGAATTACCATCGTTTGTGAATTATGCTACAAGGAAAATTGTATTTTTTGGCGTTTAAAATGACGATTCTTCTATGGAGTCACAACATACAGCAGAACAAAACGCTTAATTAACCCCTGGGATGTAAATTGCGCAAAAGAATTGAGCAGCAGGAAACTACTAAGCTTTGTACGTTTTGCAATTGCGTGTTTTCTACGCTACACAACAAGAGAAAAAATTGTAATTAACCTTCGTTTTGTGAAATAAGCTACAGGAAAATTGTATTTTTTTGGCGGTGAAAAAGACGGTTTCTAGGTAGTCACAACAGCAGCAGTAACAACGCTTAATTAACCCTCTGGATTAAAATTACGCAAAGAATTGATCAGGACCGTAATCTACTAGCTTGTAATCGTGTTTATAAATTTCTTTTTACCTAACTCTACACAACAAGAGAATACAATTGTAATATAACCTTCGCATGTAAAATATTAAAACATGAAAATTGTAATTTTTGGCCGGTGAAAAAGACGTCTATTTTTGTCCCACCACATCACAAAAAAAACGCTTAAATTAACCCCAGGATGTAAAATTGCGCAAAAGAATTGAGCAGCCTGAAACTTACTACTAATACTTTGTAAGCGTGGTCACAAATGCGTGTTTTCTACGCTACACAACAAAGAGAAAAAAATGTAAATTAACTTCGCCTTGAGAAAATAAGCTACAGGAAAATAGTATTTTTTGGCAGGTGTAAAAAGTGACGGTCTAATTTTTGTCACCACACACAAAAACAAACTGCTTAATTAACACCCTGGACATGTAAATTGCGCAAAAGAATTGAGCATCCCTTAAAACTACTAGCTTAGTTTGTAGCGTGTTACAATTGCGTTTTTTCTACGCAATACACCAAAGAAAAAATTGTAATTAACCAACCTTTTGTTAATTAGTCTACAGGAAAATTGAATTTTTTGGCGTGAAAAAGACAGTTTCTTGGAGTCACAACAGCAGCTAGAACACGCTTAATTAACCCCTGGATGTAAAATGCTCAAAATAATATGAGCAGCCTCCGGAAACTACTAGCATGTAGCGTTGTTACAATAGCGTGTATTCCTACGCAATACAACAAGAAGTAAAAAATGTAATTAGCCTCGCTTGTAATTAAGCTACAGGAAAATTGTATTGTTTTGGCGTTGAAAAAGACGGTTTCTTGGAGTCACAAACAGCAGCAGAACAACGCTTAAATAACCCCTTAAGTAAAATGCCAAAAGAATTGAGCATTCATGAAACCTACTACTTTTTTAGCTTGTTACAATGCGTGTTTTCTACGCACACACAACAAGATAAAAAACATTTGTAATTAACCTTCTGCTATAGGACTGTATTCTACAGGAAATTGTATTTATTGGCGGTGCAAAAGACTGTCTAAAATTTGTCACCACAGCCCAAACACAACGCTAAATAAACCCCATGAAGTAAATAGCTCAAATAATAGAGCATACCGAAACAACAATCTTTAGTAAGCGTGTTACAAATGCGATTTTTCAACGCTACACAACAAAGAAAAAATGAAATAGCTTTCGCATGAGAATTATGCAACAGGAAAATTGGTAATTTTTTTGGCGTATAAAAAGACTGTTATTCTTCTCCTATGTAGACACAACATCATCAGAACAACGCTTAATTAACCCCATGATTTAAAATGCGCAAAAGAAAAGAACAGCAGTAAACTACAAGCTTTGGTAGCGTGTTACACTTGCGTGTTATAACTACGCTATACAACAAATACAAAATTGAAATTAACCTTCGCTTGTATGAATTAGTCTACAGAAAATTGTGTATATTCATTTCTTCGGTGGTTAAAAAGGACTGATACTCGTGAGTCACAACATGCAGCAGAACATACGCTTAATTTAACCCCTGGTATGTCAAATTGCGAAAAGAATTGAGTCAGCCAAAAATGAAGTGTGAATTTGTATTATAAAAACCTGTCTTTCTTTAAAAAATACAACATGAACTCTGGCCATAGATGCCCCTATGATATTCAATTGCTGTGAGCAGATAGAATTAACATGTATATGCATGTGAGACTTCAATCCAAATCATCCCAAAAAAATCAAATAGAACATTAAGAGAATCAGTCACAGTAGGACAAGCAGAGACACCCCCACAAAAATCGCTGTATAAAAATCACTTCGATCAGTAACAAATCAGCCTCGGCAAGCCACCTATCGCCTGATTCAGATACATGTGGAGCGGTAATAGCTCCCACGTCGCTCCCGGACTTATATAGTGCGGTGACGTCACAGAATCCCGCCATTCATAGAGTGGCATCATCTCTGCACATTACATGCAGGCTATGCCCTATCTTCCTCCCAAGAGTGCTTTGCCCCATGTAGCGCCATGTGCTCGCAGCCATTTTGATCAATCAAAATGCACACTCTCTTCACCCGAAGTACCCCGAAACTTCGACTTTCGTTCAGAACCGAAGTAATTCCCCATGAAATTCAAAACGAATTCCACTTACTGTTAGAATCCAACTATTCGCCCATCACTAGTTACGGTTCTTTCCACCAGACCGCATTTCACAATTAATTTGATAGAAACAATTCTGTTTCTAACCAGTTGGTCTGTTGTGAAAATTAGAGGGATTTAAGAATAAGCTGTGATTTGCCTGTACTTTCAAAAAGAGACTGTCAAAAACAATCTATATACCTTTTAAAATTTTTATAATTCTCTGAACATGGAGCGAACTGCAGGTGTAAGCGCGCAAAGAGGTGTGTAGGATAATGGAGGTAGATACGAAGAAGTGCTCCATCCAGAGCTGGCGACAACATGCAAGCTAGCGGATCGTCGGTTGCAGGACCTTCAGGCCTGTAATTGATGGGTCATTGCCCTGTGAATCTCAGTAACGAACAGCGTCGTCAATCTGTTCTTCAGTGGTTATTGCAACCTGCATCCAGTCTTACCTCCTCGTCCTCCCAGTCACGGCCAAAAATGTTGTCATCATCAGCAGCAGCAGCATCCGTCCAACATGAAGCGAAGGCAGCCCAAATGTCAACTCATGTACCCACCACTCTGGATAATCCATTTTCTGAAGACCTCTTTGATGACAAAGTGCGGTTGGGGTCAGAAGGCATTTCAAAAGATCAAGAGGCCAAAGATGATGATTGTGTCTGCTCTGACGCCCAATCACTGATGCCATCAGAGGAGAAGGAAGCCGGTCAATCGGCAAAAATCCCGGGCGGTTGGCAATGCCTTGCAGTGCCTGTTGATTGTAGCCCGCAGCTCCATGATGTAGAATGTCAGGACGAGGAAGTCACCTGTGTTGATGATGATGATGATGATGATGACATTGCGGATCCAACGTGGTCTTTTCAGCAGAATTTGCTTGCGAGCGCTTCATCACTGGACGAGGAGGAAGATAATGGGGTAGTGTCAGTATGGGTCCCGCCTCACAAAGGGAGAGGGCGGTCGCACAAGACTGCTGAGATTATTTCGCCAGCCATGATCAGTGGAAACACCGTTCCTCGCTTATCACCGTCGAAAAGGTCCAGGACCTCTCAAGCATGGGCTTTTTTCGATCAAGCGTCTGATTCACCCAGCGATGTCATATGCCGCCTTTGCCGTAAACGCATCAGTAGAGGGAAGAATCTTAGGTGTTTAACCACCACCAACATGTCTAGTCACATTCAGCGAATGCACGAGTTGAAATGGAGGGAACACCTGGCGAAAAAAGGCCACACTGGTCCCAGGCTTCCAACCACTGTCACACCCTCTGTCTCCGCCTCCTCCTCCGCCACTTCCAAGACCAAGCGTTCCTCAGCTGCCCATGTCCCTCAGCGTCATGAGCAAGGATCAGCCTCCGCTTCAGCCTCCACTGTTGCCCGAGAACCACCACCCCTGCCAGAGACCCATCCTACCCCTTCTCATTCCACCAGTTTGACCTGCACGCTGTACAGCAGCCAGTCTAGCAGCCAGCCTTCTGTCTACCGGGTTTGGGAGCAGAAGAAACACTTTATCCCAAACCATCCAAAAGCCAAAAGCCTGACAATGCCGACATTCAGGCTTTTGGCCTTGGAAATGTTGCCTTTCCGTCTGGTGGACACAGATGGGTTCCGCCATGTCATGGCCCTTGCCTGCCCCCAGTACCAGATGCCAAGCAGGCATTTCTTTTCCAGAAAAGCAGTCCCTGCCTTGGCCAGCCATGTGTCATCTAAAATCTCAAGCGCGTTGTCTGCATCTGTGTCCGGCAAAATCCATCTGACCACCGATACACTAGTAAGCACGGCCAAGGCCGCTATATCCCTGTGACAGCTCACTGGGTGAGCTGGGTGGATGTCTCTGGTTGTGACGGTGGCACTCAGACTCGGCGCACGGTTCTTTCCCCCAAGGTCCACTGGTAGCATCACGTTCCCAGAGAAACCAGGCTGTGTTGAAATTAATCTGTCTTGGAGACCTTCAACACACAGGTCAGGAGCTGTGGACCGCTCTTCGCAATGAGACCGAGCGCATGCTGGGTGACAAGAACCTTATACCAGGCAAGATGGTGTGTGATAATGGTCGAAATCTCCTGGCCGCCCTTAAGATCGGTAGGCTGGAGCACATCCCTTGCCTGGCCCACATCATGAACCTCGTCGTCTAGAAATCTCTAAAGCGCTACCCGAGTCTGGACTGCCTGCTGAGGAAGGCTTGAGGTCTGAGCTCACACTTTGGCGGCGTTCGTACCCTGCTTCGTCCCACCTTGCTGCGTTACAGCACAGCTTGGTTTTTCCCCCGTCAAAAGTCCATTGTTGACAGGGAACACGCGGAATTCCCCTTTCCCCATGCCCAGCGATTGTGGCAGCAGCGCAAAGCCATTAGCAGTACAAAGTGACACCCTGGCCTTTCAAGCAGGTGCGGACCCCGGGGGGTTGAGCCAGAGGGGAGGCAGGGGAAAGAGCCTGCACCATCCCTTGCAATTTTGAAAAAGCCACCAAAATGGCCGGGGGACAATGCTTTTTCAGCTGAAAAAACAAAAAAAAAACTTTTACGATTAATAGCCAAAGATTGAGGCTCGAAACGCTCGTGAACCATCTGTTGATTTTATACTAGTTGTTTTTTTTTTAAACAAGTCTTCCAATTAAAAGATGCGTTTTATATGAATATCTAAGTTGGATCCCTCTGTGCGCAAGTGCTGGAAAACCTATTTAACTTCCGTTAATTCTTTTCAGCATGAGCATTGTGGTGATCTTAGTCCTGGAACAAGTGTTGGACACTCTGAAACAGCAGGTCCCACCAGCGACTGAGGAGGAGACGGAAACAGATGCGCACACGGAGCCTTTCTCTCCATCGAATCCAGAAGGCCCGACAGTTTCACAACAGTTTCACAACTTTATCGGTCTTCATGAGGCAGTGGTTCAGGGTCCAGGGCTGGTGCAAGACAGCGCCTCAGTTCTAAAGTACATCATCTGAGGCAAGTCAGGGCTGTGTTGAAGCTGAGGCGGAGGAAGCGGAGGAGGAGGATGAGTTATTCCTGGACACCGACGTTACCCATGTCCCTGCCTTAGAAAGAGGTTGGCATGGATTTGAGGCGGAGGAGGAAGATCAGTTTGCTAGTGCCCCTCGACCCAGAGGCTTGGGAATAATAATAATAATAATCTTTACTTATAGAGTGCCAAAAAC
>JAODAL010064601.1:0-18640 GCA_025379985.1 Phyllomedusa bahiana
TTTTTTTAGGAGAGGGCGGAAGACAAAATACCTTATACCTGATGAATCCCCCCTTTTTTTTTGGCCCAAACACCATTGCTCATTCCCAAAGGGGCTTTTAATGGCATCAAACTATGGTGCCTACTCTGGGTTAAAAATTTAAATTTGGGGAATCTGTCATTATGCACGGATGCCGTGGATAATTTCTCCCCCGAGGTATCCCCTTCTGGGGTCCCATTTTTCCATCCGGGGTAAAATATTTCTTTGAATTTACAGAATTTGGGGGGTTTAATCGGATCCTTTTGTTTGTTAAATTTAAAAATAAATTGGATGTCTGGTTAAATTACCATTCCTATAGGGGGAGGTCAAATTTTGGTTAAAATTTTTTGGGATGCCCCAGTTTTGTACCCCTACATAACTCTCCAATCGGGCTCCCCCAGAGTTTCTTTTTTTAAAGCAATACTATTTTAAGCCCTTATTTGGACTGGACGCATGCCGGATAAAGCTAAAAACACTGCAGCTGGCAAAGGACAGGGGTTGGCAGTTCCTAATCCAGCTTTATTTCTGGCAGCACAACTAAAAATATATAAAAATTTGGTTGGGGGGGGGGAAAAGGACTTAAATTTAAAACCTTTACCCTTATTTTAATTCCCTAATCTTTAGGAAAATTTGGGAGGAAATTTTTTTTAGCACACTCCAAAAAGTTTTCAACTTTATATTTGATGCATAAGCGTGGTGGAAATTAGGGGTGCTTTTTTGGGCTTCATTTTCACACCATACTAATTTGGAAAAACCCCGGGTTTCCGAATTTTCAGTGCCCGGGGGGTTTCGAGTCAGGACATGAGGGGCCTTCAATATCTCCAACTGCTTACAGACAGGGGGTGCAAAAAATTTTAGAAAATTGCAAAGGGAATTTTGCTTTCCGCATACCAGCTATCAAATACTTACAGTTTAGGCACGCTTATAACGCAGAAAAATCGTCACAATTTGAAATAATCCAAATTATTCCATAGATTAGGTCAAGAACACAAAACAATGAAGGGATAATGTCCACTTTATAAAACTTTTTTGGAAAATTTTTTTTTTTCTTGAAACCCGATAATTACGAGAGGGGAAGAGATTTGGGCCCCAAAAAACCCCAAATTTTTGGGGAGAGATACTGAGACCAAACCAAAAAAACGGAAATTTTGGGGCCTCCCTCTGGTAATAGGTGTCTTGCACCCGGCCTCTCTAATGCAAATATTTTGCATCCCAAACTAGAGCGATATTGGTTTTTTTATGCCCAAATTTGCTCCATAAAATTTTTTTCAAGCCCCATGGAATAATCGTTGGTTTAATTTTGGGAAACTGGGAGACTTAACTGTTCAGAACGAGAAAATAGTGATAAATAAAATAGATTTTATTTATGGCAAGGAATTAATCCCAAAGGGCGGGAGCAAAACCCTCCTCACACAAGGTTTTTAACTCCTTAACGCCCGCCCACGTTTTTTTTTTTGACTCGGGCATTTCGGGTTGTTCGTCTGCAGCGATGTCTCTGGGCTCGCTGTAGATACGGATTTGCAGCGCCCTGCCTGCAGCGCGCTGGGATAGGGGCTGACTACACGCCCCGTCCCAGACCTTTCTCCTGCGACAATGGTGCGGGGAAAACCCCTGAAACTCGTGCTTAAGCCTTTGTTTTTGCGGGGGCCCGTCCTGTCCGCAAAAAAGGTTTTTCCCCTGCTTTGTCGGTGAGGGAAACACCGGTGACCCACAGATTTGGGGGAAGGGCTGCACAGTTAGCCCTGGGGACATAGAGGGGTTCCCAACGCTTGAACAAGCCATGACCAGGCAGACTCGTTGCTGCCCTAAACACGCCTTGTAGACGCCCACAGATTAAATTAAGAGGCCAATTTCTCAAAATTCGGTTCGGTCACTTCGCCAAATTTTCCGACAAAATTCTTTTCGGCCCCGAATTACTTCGGCACAATCACGAAAAAAAACATTTTTTTTCCGGCTGCCCAGACCTGCAGGGTCTGTGAACGTTGTGCCAGCTTAAATACAAGGGAGCTTGGTTTGGGTCTTCATAAAATGTTTTTTTATATGACACCACATGACGCCGCCGCTCTTAGAACGCTTCACTATAAAATTCCCGGGGCCTTAAGAGGGCAAAACTGACCAAAAACCAGGGGGAAAAGTACCTGAAAAGTCATGCTAGCAAAAGCGGGAAAAAAACAAGCTAGAGCTCATGGCAACTTTAGTGATAGATGTGGAGGTGGGGGCACCACAGCACATGAGGTCACAGTGGCCAATGACATTCTAGGCGGAAAAACAGAAAAGGGCCACAATGCACAATCAAAACAGTGTGGAGGTCATGGCAGCAGCACATGAGGCAGGCAGGGGCACAATGAAATTCTGGAGGGGCAAAACAGTATTAGGCCACAAGTGGCACAATCACACAGGGGGGTCACGGCGGCCCATATGAGGCAGACATGGACAATACATTTGGAGGCGCAAGACAATTAGGCCACAGATGGCAAAATCACACATGGGGAGGTCACGGGGGCAGCAGTAGAGGTCAACAGTGGCACAATACATTAGGGAGGGGAAACATATTAAGCCACAAGGGCACAATCAACAGTGGGGTTGGCAGGGCGGCAGCATAGAGGTCAGCAGTGGCACAATGACATTATGGGGGCGGCAAAACAGTATTAGGCCACAAGGGGGCACAATGAACGTGTGGGGGTCCGGGGGCAGCAGAAAAGAGGTCAACAGGGGCAAAAAGACATAGGGAGGTGGAAAACATTTTGGGGCACAGAGTGGCACAATCACACAGTGGAGGTCACAGCGCAGCAGTATGAGTCAGCAGGGGCACAAGACTTTATGGAGGGGGCAAAACAGTATTGGGCCACAGAGGGGCACAATGAACCGGTGAGGTCACGGCAGCAGAAAGTATGAGGTCAACAGGGGCACAATGACATTAGGGAGGGGGAAAAACAGTATTGGGGCAAGAGTGGCACAATCACAAGTGGGGGGTTACGCGGAGCAGTATGGGGGTCAGGCAGTGGCACAAAAAAAAATTCGGGGAGCGGGCAAAAAAGGAGTGGCCAAAAGGGGGTACAATACACATGTGAGGGCACGGCAGAGCAACCACACATAAGGTCAAACAGTGGCACAATGACACAGTGGGAGGGCACGGCAGCACCCCGGGCAGCACATGAGGCAGACAGTGGCAAAAAGACAAATTCGGGAGGGGCAAAAACGGGATAGGCCACATGTGGAGGGACGCAGCACCACGGCAGCAGAAAGAGGCAGACATGGCACAATGACACAGTGTGGAGGCACGAGGGGCACAGCAGCAGCATGAGGCAGAGAGTGGCACAATGAATTCTGCAGGGGCAAAATAGTTTAGGCCCACAGAGGGCACAATGACGAAGCGGAGGTCCGGCGGCAGCAGCATGGTCAGGCAGGGGCACAATGACAGAGAGTGGGGGACAGGGAAACAGCATGGTCAAAGTGCACAATGACATCTGGAGGGGCAAAACATCCCGGGCCGCAGAGTGGCACAATACAAGTGGGGGATGTCACGGCAACAGCAACACAGCAGCAGCAGGGCACATAATGGCACAAACAAGTTTTGAGGTGGTTGGGCAATACCACCCCCGGTAAAACGGGGGTGGGCCAGATGGAAAACTATCAGCAGATTTTGGGGGCATCAGGGGGGTGGCGGCATCAGAAAAGTGCTGGGCAGGTATTTTGAACCCAACTGACCCTAAGGCATTGGTGGGGGAAACCCCCTGGCCGATCCACCCTGATTCATCTTGAAAAAGGGGTCATCTTCAACTTTTCCCCGTGGACAAGCGGTTCTCCTTGGGGGGTAACGAGGGGCCCCCGCCGCACTGAACCCCCGCTCGATGCCACAAAAACGGGCCGGGCGGGACAGCTTCTCCACTGCAAACTCGTAATTTTGCGGCCACACATCCTTTGGTCCAGTAGCCAGCGATCTTCTAACGGGTGGCAGAGTCTTTCCAAGTGGGCCCACCCTTTGGGTTCGGGGAATGCTCCAGCCCGCGCGCTGCGCGGGTGACCCCTCCTCACTAGGGGGGTGAAGGAAGCCTCTTTAGTACCCAACTTGGGTTTACTCGAGGGAGCGGGGTAGGCTCCTACCCCCCCCACCTTCCCCCACAGCCCGCAGTAACGTAGCGCTGGGGAACCCCCGGTCAGCCCCTGTCAAGGAGGACGATCCGCACAAGGCCGCCAACTGTTTACGGGGGATTTCCCTATAGTATTTGATTTGTCTTCCCTCTCAATGCGGGGAAAAAAAGCTCCCATTTTGACCGGTACGGGGGTCCAATAGGGTGGAGACCAAAAAGCACCCCTCTGCCGGATGCTGCATTCGGCTTTCACTAGCCAGGAAAATAAGCATGCTGCGGGACATCTGCACAAGGACCCCGAGGGCCCCCTCCCCCAAACCCACTGAAAACTGCCAGGTGCTTGGGAGTCATCTGCCTCGTTTCCCTCATCCCTCCCCTCCTCCACTGCCCTGCTCCTCCCCTTTGTCACCGGGTAAAAACCACTAAATTCACCAACAATGCTTCTCTCCAATTCCTCCTCCTCCTCCTCCTCCATTTCATCCCCACCGGACTCATGTCCACGAATGTAGTCGCCAATCCCCTTTTTCCCCTGCCCAACAGATTTTTCAGCACTGTTTCCCGGACATAAGCAGTGGGAAGACGTTTTTCATCCCGTATCTCCTGGCGCTACAAATAAAGGGCCCCCGAAGGCCCAACAAAAGGCAGGGTCACGATGGGGTGCCACGGCTGACATCAAAGTTACACGGGGAGTACTTCTTCTGCCCGGATCATCAAAAAAACGTTTTAAAGGCCCTTTTTCTGTTCATACAGTCGGGCCAACATGTCAGGCTAGAATTCAACGGTGGGAAAAATGCATACGAGCGGTGGGGGGGGCCCTTCTGCCGCTGCAACCGAGGAGGGGGTTCCTGGGTTTTACAAAGGATAAAGTGCATGCACATTTCCCCGGCCATTTTCAGAACTGCTGAAATCTGTGGGAAACTCAGGAACCTTTTTAAACCAATTGAACACGGGGCCCCTGCAGGGGGGCATGGACCATCCCTCCTCGGGGCAGCGCGGACACCATGTTCCCCCCATTGTCCGTCACCATGGTTCCATTTGCAGTTGGGCGGGGAAAGCCACACATCGATTTCTTCTGCATGACGCGAGCAGTTCCCCCCCTGGTGACTTCGTTCGCCGGGCAAGCTATGTAGAACTGCGTACACCGCTGGCCCACACAGTGGTATGAGGGGCATACTTGTGGAGGCTGAGATGGGGGGGGTGGGGGAGGAGGGGGAGGCGGGCATTGGCGCGGAGCACAGTTTACAACGGGAGGAGAAACCCTCTCCGTCCAATTGTTGTGTCCTAGCAAAGCACATTACCCCGTGGGCGTAAGGGCATTTACGGGCCCGACCTATTTCGCTCCAGACTCCCGCTGCCGTGTACCTTGGGAAAAAACCGTAAGCTCAAGGAAATGACCCCCTTTTTTTCTACATAATTTTTTAAAATGCGGTACTGCCTTTTTGGAAAAAAAAATTACGGGTTGGAACTCCCATCTCGGCTCGGGACAACCTTAGTTCTCTGAATGTCAGAGTCCACCATTTGGAAAGGGGGGGACGCATACCAACAACTTGGACAGGGGCACGGTCAGCGCGCACCTTAGAGGTTTGGGCGCTACTTTTTCTCTTTACAATCGCCTCTCTGAAAAGACTGCTGGGCCCTATAGCAGGGGCAGGAGATCTGACCGGGGGAGGGTTCAAAGAGAAACAGCTGCCTTTTGCAGGGGTGGGCCTTGACTGGTAAATGGGATGCGTGCCCCGGCCCTGCTGCGCGCACGGCAGGATGGACCACCCCATCTGAGCCCACGTTTTTTCCCCCCCGGCCACCGGATGGGGACGCTGCATGGTTGACCGGGCCGTTTTGGCCCAAAGTTGCTCCCCCGGCCCCGTTTACTTTCGCCCACAATTCTACATAAACCCATATTCGGCTCCTCCGTGTCTTTCAAAGAACGCCACCCGCCGAGTACGATTTTACCGCCAACCCTCCGCCTGAGTGACTACTGCCCCCGCTGCCCCCGTGAGGCCCCTGTGCCCCTACGTCTTGGGCCGCAAAACGGGTTTCTACCCCGGGGCCGCTTGGGTCCCACCTCACACTGCTGCTACCCTGCTGACTCACGGCCACACAAACCCCCTTTCTGGGTGCGCCGCTCCTGACCGCAAGCGACGCCCTCTTCTCCTACGATGATAAGCCCTTTCTTTACCCGCTCCCAATGCGGTCGGCTACACACACATTTGTGTTTTACTCACTACCGTCCCATCACCGCTTGAAGCCGAGCTGCCTCTCACCACAACCTCCCTGCCACTCTCCCCATCTATACTTTGCCGCCTACTGCAAAAAGCTGGGATATTGCCCCATTTCTTTCCCGCCACGTAGCTGCGACTGCCCTCCCAAAAGTTCATCCTCGCTATATAGTGGGGCTGGCCCCGACCACATGTAATCCCTGGCTGAGGGAAATGGGTGGGACAGAGGCGGGGTGAGGACAGGGGAGGGGCCCCTGCCCGCTCCCGGGGGCCCTGCCAACAATGTTGTGTCTGATTCCCCGACCTTGGCTGGGTTGTCAATGTCTCTGGGGAAGAGGATGACCTATCAACCAAAAAAAACCCCTTGGGTTGCGAACAACCACGGCCGCTAGTACAGCGGCAGTTTTTGGCCTCCCGAGTGACCCCTCTGCGACTCCCCTTGCTGTGCGCGACCGGGCCCGTTTTTAGAAAAAGTTTGTGCCAAAATGCCAACCCCCAGTTGCAGACCCGCCACCTCTCTGTCTGACAAACTGTTTTTTCTAAAAGTACAACCTGTTTGAGAACATCTGTAAAGATAAAAATACACCCCTTTTTTGACTCCAAAGAACCCCAAAAAACTTGGGGGAACCCGGTATAAAATTTCGCTCCACAAATGGGCCCGAAAAATTTACTTGATGTGCGTTTACAACACTGTGTGTTTACTAAATGTAAAAGCACAAAAAGCTTAATTTTAAACCTTTGCTTGGAATTATGCTCAAGAAAAAAATAATTTTCGGGGTTTAAAAAAAAGACGGTTTTTTTTTTGCCAAACAGCAAAGCAAAACAACGCAAAAATTTAACCCCCGGATTAAATGCGCAATAGAAATTTACCACCACAAACAAATACTTTGTAGCGTGTTACAATTGCGTGTTTTCTACGGCACACAACAAAGATACAGTTGTAATTTCCTTTCTTTTTGGGTTAGGGTACCAAAAAAAAATATATAAATTTGGCGTTTTAAAAAAAACGTTTATTTTTGTCAGCACACCAGCAAAACAACGTTTAAATTTAACCCCTGGATGAAATTGCGCCAAAAAATTTAGCCGCACAACTAGTACTTTTTACGTGTTAAAATGCGTTTTTTTCTACCCACACAACAAAAACAGTTGTAATTACCTTTTCTTTGAATTAGCTACCAAAAAAAAAATAAAAAATTTGGGGTTTTAAAAAAAAAACGGTTTATTTTTGTCACACACCAGCAAAACAACCTTAAAAAAACCCCTGAGTAAAAGCGCCAAGAATTGACCCACAAACTAGTACTTTGTAGCGTGTTTCAATTGTGTTTTTTTACCCACACAACAAAGATACAGTTTTAATTAAACCTTTGCTTGTGAAAAAGGGTACCAAAAAAAAAATATAATTTTGGCGTTGAAAAAAACGGGTTTTTTTTGTCACACACCACAAAACAAGCTTAATTAACCCCTGGGGTAAATTGCGCCAAAGAATTTAGCCGCACAAACTAGTAGCGTGTTTTCAATTGCGTGTTTTCACCCCACAACAAGAGATACAGTTGTAATTACCTTTGCTTGTGAATTGGCTACCAAAAAATTATAATTTGGCTTTTAAAAAGACGGTTTTAAATTTTTTTCAGCACCCACAAAACAACGCTTTAATTTAAACCCCTGGGTGTAAATTTGCGCCAAAGAATTGACCCCAAAAAACTAGTAGCTTTGTAGCGTTTACAATTGCGTGTTTTCTACGCCACCAACAAGAGATACAGTTTAAATTTCCTTTTTTTGTGAATTAGGGCCCCAAAAAAAAAAATTAATTTTGCTTTTAAAAAGACGGTTTATTTTTGTCCACACCACAAAACAACGCTTAATTTCCCCCCGGGTGTAAATTGCGCAATAGAATTAGCAGCCAAAAAAGAAGTGGATTTGTAAGTAAAAACCTGTTTCTTTAAAAGAAAAACAACAGAACGGGTTAGATCCCCCTTTGGGTATTGAAAAATTATATGCAGCTAGTGGACCACACGGGTTTCAGACCAATACCCCAAAAAAAACAAAATAGAACATTCAGAGAAAATCCTCGAGACAACAGACCCCCCCCAGAAATCGCTGTATAAAAATCAGTTCTTTAGAAAGCGCTATCACCCGCAGCAGCACCTTCCCCTATCATACAGTGAGAGGAGTGTGAGCTCCCAGGGGCGCGCTCGTTCTTATATAGTGCGGGTGACGTCACAGAATCCCCCGTCTCTGATTGGCTTCATCTCTGCACATGTCATGCAGGCTATGCCCTTCTTCCTCCCGAGTGCTTTGCCCCATGTACGCCATGTGCTCGCACCATTTTATCAATCAAAAGCACACTTCGTTCACCCGAAGTACCCCAAAGTTCGACTTCGTTCCGAACCGAAGTTTTCCTGAAATTCTAAACGAATTCCACTTCGTTAGAATCAATTCGCCCATCTCTAATTATAATGCATTAGCATATATAAATATGCTAATACATTACCAAGTGTAAAACTGTGTCAGTAAAAAAATAAAGTTACAACTGTTGAAATGAAAGAGGCAAAAACGAAAAAAATGTTCTGTCATTAACTACTTTACAAAAGTGGCCCCATCCTTTGCCAACCTGTTCATGGGTGCTTTTGAGGATTTTTTTGTGTTTTCAGATTTTAATCCATTTTTTAAAAAATATCATTTTTACCGTGTTTTATAGATGATTTTTTATTTAAATGGATTGTCCAGAGGAAGATCTAAAAAATAGTTTAGTTTCTTAAAAAACTAATAATTGGGGAATTTCATTTACCGAGAACCATAATAAGAAAAATTTGTTTTTTTAGATTTATATTTATTTATTAGTGATAATAAAATTATATCAAAAACAAATTTTAAAAACACTGCTTCGAAGAATTATTTAGCATGCAACTCAAACCACCAAAAGAGGGTGGATAAGAAACATACCCTTTGGACAATATCGCCGTATACGAAAGAATTGTACCCGCGATGAAGATTTTAAAGAATAATCTAAATTATTAACAGAAAATTTTTTACAGAAAGGGTACCCGGAGCCATTATTGCGAGAGACAATAAATAAAGCAGAGAAATATGAACAAAAATATTATTTAAATCATAAAAGAGATAAAAACGAAAAATTTAAAAAGTGAGAATAATAATTTTATAACCCTTTTAATTCACAACATAGTGATATTTGAGATCTTTTAAACAGACACTGGCAGGTTTTAAAATTAGACCCAATTTTATATTCTATTTTACCAGAAAAACCGCATATAATTTATAAGAGGGCACCAACAGTTAAAAATAAAATTGCCCCTTCAAAAATAAAACAACATAGGGAAGTGACAAAGGATACAGAGAAGTGTGAATTAGGCTCTTTTAAATGCGGCCATGCAGCTTGTAAATGTTGCTCGATGCTCATTAGTGTGAAAGATTTTAAATCTTTCAGCACTGGTAAGTGTTTCACTATGAAAACACACCTCACATGCACATCTACTTTTGTGATTTATTTGATCACATGCATGTGCGGTGTACATAGGGGAAAAAACTTTAAACCTCCGTCGTCTTTTCTAAACACAGATATAATGTGAGACATGAAAACTAGTTCATAGCCTACCTAGACAATTTTAAAATAAACAAGCAGGGAGGGAACCTAAATTTACAATGCAGCCAATTGATGGAATATATATAAATACATCAGATCGACAAAAAAGACTTACCGTGAGAGAGGTTTATTGGATTTACAAGATGAATACCATTAACCCCCATGGATTAAATGAAATACAGGATACTTTGGAATAAAAATATATAAAAAAATCAATATATTCATTGCATGCATTTTTTTGTACTTTTTTTAAAAAAATTTTTTTATACCTATAGGCAAAAAAAGTATTTTTAGATTTTCACATTGGTGTGAAAAAAATTTTGTATTTTTATATAAACTTTTGTATATAGGGATTTCACAAATTGAAAAAATTTTTTAGAAATATTTTTTATATTTATTAATGCTAAGTCTAAGAGCACCTTAAATAGTTAATTATATATAACCCTGGAATAATGGGAGAAACATGTGTTAGAAATTAGTTTCCATTTGAATTATCAAGGTATATAAAGATGGTCGCTGTGACATTTTTATTATGCATCGCCTGAAGAAGCAGTTAAGTTTGACTGTGAAACGCGTTGCTTTTAAATTGAAATAAACCAACCTAAAATAGTTGGTTTTAATGTTTTTTATGTGATATATCTATATCACACACATTGGGTTAGCGCTTTAAAACCTCCAAAGGAATCTTACAATCTGTAGGTTCCTATTCCTAACATATCTTCTTCCAAAGTCATTCATGACTGTTTGCCGGAGGGTTTTGCTGCTGCCTTTTCATGCTGCAGGAGTGAAGTGGATTGTGAGAGCTCCTTCCCCTGAGACACTGTGTACATGTGCATATTGAGCTGTACCAAATTGTACAACTTAAAAAGGTGAGCGAGATTGCCGTAACATCTGTATATAGCTGTAGGTAACACACATTGCGCTGTTCTTTTTTCTTTTTATCTCTAGGTGAAATTCATCTCTATATTGCATTAACTACTTTTCAGGCGTTCGGCTTAAGGGGTTAATAAAGGGAACCTTAAAAAAAATTTGCCGATTGCTTTGGGAGAGGGGATTTTATTTTAAGAGAGGGAAAACAATATTTAAGTATAAAAAAATAGGGCAAAAAGGGGTGGATACTTCTGGTTTGCTTCACTGAACCCTTTGGCATACGGGTTGGGGGCCCTTTTGAAAAAATTCCAATGTTTCTAAAATTTCCCTTCTTAGAAGAAAAAGCACCCAGAGAAAATCCCCATACATACAATCACTCCTTAAAGGGGGTGTCTCGCACAAAAGAATAGCTTTTAAAAAAGTAGGGAACACTAAATTAAACCATTTTCCAAAAAAAATTGCTTGTCATCTTTTTTTTTTCTTTTTTTTAACATCAAAATTTTTATTAATTTTTCAAGTATTTACACGGGGCAACCAGGAACGTTTAATGGATAACAAACTCAAGGGGGGGGAAGGGGCAAAGATACGGGGAAAACAATACCATTATCAACAATCGATATATCATTACAATCAAGATTTGATTAACAATCTCAAAATCTTTCTGAAGCAACTTTAAGACTTACCAAAGGCCTCAATGACGCCTCTTGCCCCACAGCCACATATATTGGTGTTAATTAAAATTTTTGGGATGAGGTCCGGGGGACCCAAATTGTTCTATTTTGATTAATAGTGCTATTACTAGGCTATCCGCAGGGGTTTTTCTTTTTAATTCTTTGAATTATTTCCTAAAATTGGGGGGTTGGGGGGTTCCCAAGGGCTGAAAAATTGCCGTTCTCATGGAAATTAAAAGGTGTGAAAAACTTTGAAGGGGGAAAGGGGATGTCACAAAACAGGTCCAAAATCGCTATTCCGGAGTGAGGTCTATTTGCCAGCATCAAAGGGCAGCCCACATATTTGTAAAGTGAACCTTTTCCCACACGCTCTAGCAAAGTGAGCAGCCCAAGATTCATTTAAAATTCGCCGGGTTAAATACCACCGAAGGGGATTTCCTAACTTTCCACATGGTTTAGCACTTTTTGAGTTTTTGGGGAACCACTTTGGCTCCCCCATCCAATCCTCTGTTGTAATAGGGGGACATTTCCTTTTCCCATTTCACAATTTTGACTTATCCCTGTTCTGTCTAAACGGGGACCTTACCAATCATAATCTCTCTATCATTCCTTTTTTTTGAAAGTAAAATGAAAGGAGGGCTGGGCCGGGGGGGTGGGCATTGGGTTTTGGATAAATTCGCAATTGAAGATAACAAAAATTTTGGGTCTTGGGGATCGCGTACTTTGTCCCAAATCATCAAATTGCTTAAAACCCTTTATAGAATAATCTCCTTCTTTTGGGATCCATGATGGATCCACTGTGTAAGGGGGTTCGGGTAAAGATTTGGGGGGCCCAAAGGGGGCAGGATTTTATAAATTTTACTATTTTTTTGGGGAAACCATTTTTTAACCCAAACCTGCTGCATGGGGGATTTTTAGTTTTTCAAACTTTTTGGGATATCCCCACATGCAAAGCAATTAAGTTTTAAATAACCTTTGGGTATTAATAATTTTTTCAATTTCGACCAATAGTTCGCGGAGAGTTCAAAAGAAAACAGGGGTTCCAAATAGAGCATTATAGGGTAAAAGGTTTAGAACCAAGCCCCCCCCCAAATTTTTCCCTTTATAAAATTGTTTTTAAAAACCCTTTGGTTTTTTTTGATTCCATATTTTCAAAAAAAATTTTTGAAGTTTGGTTAGAAAGGGTTTTTGGGAAACCCAAGGGAAAGACCGTGCCACATACAAAAACGGGTAAAAGAAAACTTTTTTGTCAATTTATCGCCCACCATGATATATTTTTAAGTCATTTTTCACATTTTTATGAAGACGAAATTTTCTAAATTTTCAAATAGGTATCCCACACCGGGGCAATTTTTTTCCTAATGGGACAGACTTTCTGCCCATATAAAACCGTAGTTTGGGATTGATTTTTTTAATAGGGTTAAAAAGAAACGGCAAAAAAAGGGTTTTTCGTTTTTAGTTTTAATAACAAGAGGCATACCATTAAGAAGGTCAATATGCAGGATATAGGGGTTTTAGGCCTGTGTCATTTTCAAAATATCATCTCTAGAGACTGACTTTTTTATCCCTATTATTTTTATACCACTAATGGGTTTAGAGCTCCTAATGTTGGCCCAGGGGTTTAAACCCAAAATCTAATGGATGACGGGGGACCTTCCTCGTCCGTTAGTTGAAAAATTTTCGAAAAAACCCGATATAAACTTTGCCGAAGGGGGGAGTAAGGGAAAGATACAGACAAATTCAAACCCTTTAAAACCGAATTTTTTTAAACTCTTTCCATGTAATCCAATTGAACTCAAAAAGGCCTTTTCGCCGTCTAAAAAGCACAAAAGGGAACTTTTTACCAATTTGAAGAACTCCGGCTCCATGCCCTCCCCTTTGTCTCCCTTTACAAAGCCCACTTGATCTTTTGGATCAAAATAAATAAGATTAAAACCTATCCCCAGGGTCTTCGAGAAAACTTTATACAGAATTTTAAAAGGGGGAGGGTCGAATTTGAGATATCCTCTTCCCGGGTTTGGAAAAGTAATTTTGGACTATAATTCTTCTGGGGGGCCCTTTTTAAAAAGGGGTGGGAAAAATTCCGTTAAATATGGTGAAGAAGGGGGTTAAACACTTTAAAAAATTCAGGGGTTTTCCCCTGGGCCGGAAACTTTTTTCATTTCGGGGAAATTTTTTTTTTCAACTTCAGAATTACTTTTTTAAACCAAGCCAACGGCAGGGTTAAGGAAGTAAAAATTTCCTTTTAAAAAGGAAACAATGTCTTTCTTTTCCACCGAGGGTTTTGGGACTAGCTGAATTTAAAGGACATAATACTTAGCAAAGCTTTTGATATTTGGGTAAAGGGTCACATTTTTAGAGCTAGAGGGATGGAAAGTATCCACTCTGTTTTTGCTTGGAGTACTTTGACCCTTTTTACCAATATTTTTTTGGCCTATCCCTTAAGAAAAATTCCTTTTTAATTTTTTTAGGTTTCTCATATTTTTAAGGGTTCAAGACATTTAATTGATTCTAAAGCGTAATTCATTTTTGGGTGTTTGCAAGGGGTTTTTAAAATTTTAATCCAGGGTTTTTAATTTACTGGGAGTTCGGCATCTTTGCGTCTCAACATTTTCCCCACCCCACACTATGAAAATTGCCACAATGTTCCCTTATGACACACCAAAAAGGGTTTTTTTCTGCCAAATCGGGGGGGCATTGAATCAAAAGTCATTAATATCCAAAAAATTCATAAATTTTCGAATTTAAGCAAAAATTTTAAGACCCAGGGGGGATTTTAAAGGGTAAAAGACCCTTTTAATTTAAGAAAACTGGGCAGTCCCCCAATTTTATAGCCATAGAAAAGCAGAAACAATTAAGTCCCGTCTTTTTAAAAAAAGAATCGATCTCGCATTGGTTTTGGGCCTATATGGTTTAAAATCAAACCCTCATGGAACCCAGGGGGTTTATTTTTTCCCCAGAATAAAATTTAAATTTCCCGGGATAAATCTTAACCCCCCCCGGGACCTATTTTTGGATTTATCTATCCCCAATTTAAAAATCGCCGAAAATTATTAATTCCCTTTTGAGATTTTTTTAACTTTAACCCAGGTTTTTTGAAAAAGGCAAACGGCTTTTTGGGGGGCAAAAAATATACAATCTGTATCAACATTCAAGTTCCCTCAAAAACATATCTGCCTTTAAACAATAATTGATTGATTGAGTTAACGCACAGACCCAGAAAACAGGCACCCCCCTTTCATGTCTTTTCACGAGTGGGAAAAAGTAAGGAAATTTTTTTTGCTTTTAATCTAAATGAATCAGTATTTGCAGATTGCGTCTCTTGAAACAACCCATCGGGGCCCCGCCAAGAATTTTTCCAAACGACCTTTTGCAGGAAATTTTAAGGCCTTTACATTCAGATACTAGTTTTAATTGACATTGTAAAAACAACACACTGGTGCGGGGCCACCTGGGAACATATTCCTTAAAAATATACTGGGGAATAATTCACAATGGTGCAAAAATAACAAAACAGGATAATTCAAAAAATAGTAATTAAAAAAAAAAAAAAAAAGGAAAAAAGGTTAACATAGAACCATACACAAAGATCTCTCCAAAAATCCCCGTTAACGAGAAAAACGGGAAGGGGTCGGGGGCAATCTTTGCCTAAAAAACAAAAAGAAAGGGTTTAATACCTACAAGGGCCCTTAACCCTTAAAGGAATAATTGCCCTTTTTAGGGCGTCAGTCTTTTTCGGGTCTTAAACCCAGGGCTTTCTTACCCCAGCGGGGATGGGGGTTCTGCCTCGTCCCTTCTTTTTTTGGGAAAAGGGAAAACAAAGGCCCCAAAGGAGAACTCCCCTTTCCCTGGCCGGGGGGTTTGCAGACTATGGTGGGGTTTTCCCTACGGGGATCACCACTTGACGGGGAAAAACCCCCCAAAGGATTTTCCAATTTTAAATGCTCCCCAGATCCCCGGGGGAAAGGTGTAAACTTTTTCCCTTTTGAGCATCGTGCCCGGGAGATAAATCAGAAAAATTGTTTAGCTTGCAAATTCCTAGGAAGGGTGATACAAATTCTTAAAGGTTTTAAAAAAAAGAATTTTTTGTTGTAAAAAAAAGGATAGGGGCCCAATCACAACTTTTGGGGAAACTTTTTCAGAGAGATGCTTTGGTTTTGGAATTTCGGGGTATCCTGTAAAACCATTAGATGGGGCCCCTCGATTTTTCCCGGGAGACGTCGCCATCATACCCCAGTAAAAAATGAGGAAGGGCTTCTGAGGGAAAACAAAATTCGGTTATACCAGGGGGATTCTGATTTGTTCCTTCTGGATCTTTTCCTCCAATCCGGGAGTTTAGAGGATAATCGTTGTACTTCATCTTCTAGTTTAAAGATTTTCGCATCGATGACAATTTGGTGTGAGGTTGTAACCCTCATTCATTTTTTTTTTTAAACGTAAATCTACTCGGTTAAACAAAGGGCTGAAATTAAATTTTTGAGGTCTAAAATCATTTCTTTGATATCTCTATCCCAGTGTTCCCCCTGAAGGATGAGAAGAGCCGGCTTCTTTGGAAAACCCCCCATTAAAAGAAGTTTATCAGCAAATTCCCTGGGTTCCATGTCTACTGACCCCTTTTTGGGGAGGGGGAGATTTAAAGGGCGGGGAAAATGGTTTTTGGGTCTTCAAAGGGTTTTGGAGAAGGGAAAAGGATTTTGGGAAGAATTGGGGTGATTTTTGGTTGGGTTTTTGGGGCGCGTTGTGTCTTTTTGGGGCCGCGGGGCATTTTCCGTTGCGCGGGAGTGACATGTATATAGTAGAGGGTATAAACAAAAATTTGGGTTTTTTTGGAGGTTTAATTTTTCTTTTTTTTAAATTCCTGTCCAGTCCTTTTTTTCCACTTTTCTTTCCACCCTCCTCTTTATTGCTATTCTCTGTACGCCTTGGGGCAGACCCGTAAGTTGTGAATTGCCTGATATCAATACTGTGAGCCGCAACTTGCAAGTAGGCAGGTAAAGGCAGTTAGAACCAGGAAATTTGGTCACGTCAGCTAAAAAAGCTTAACTGTTGGTTTTAATATATCTTCTATACGTATCTTCTATACGTGTTATGTCCAAAATGGTATATGAAGCCTTGTAGGCGGATGATAGCAGGACCAGCGGGTGCAGAGGCTTATATGGCAGTCTCTAATGTGGTGCATACGGTGTCTGTTTGTCTTTGGCAGTACAAGGTAGCAAGACTGTGTCTGAGGAGATATAATTAAGAGAAAATGGCACCGTTCTTGTGAGGGGTTCTTCCTCTCCCCCTTCTAGCACATTAGTGAGGCTGGGGCCTGGTATTTTTAATAATTTTTAATTATGTACACCCTTGGTGATGTGAGGGTGAGCAATTATTTTACCTGGGAAAGGCGGGTTCTTCTCCTTCTGCGGCGCGTCGTTTATAGTGCCGGAGCTGTGATCCAGGAGAAGCCGGCAGCTGCGTCCGTCGCGTCCGGTACCTCCGATCTGGCCCACATCTTCACCTCGTCGTCACTCTCACCTCGGTAACCGCTCCGCAGGTACCGGGGCTGGTGTGGGGTTGACAAATCTTGCGAGGCTGGCGGTGCGGTCTCGTCTGTGTTTACTGCGCTGCAGCAAGCACGCGCTGTCCCGTTCAGGCAAGGCCTCTGGCGGGAAGCCTCGGGTGGTTCAGAGGAGGTCCAGGGGTTTCGTCGCAGCTTCAGATGTCAGCCCAGCAGGTCAGCAGTGTGGTCAAAGAGTCCACAGGGGGTTTTCAGCCCCTTTGAGGCAGTTTTGAGGCTTGTGTGAGCCGATTTAGTTGGGTTCAACACGGAGCTCCTCTGAAGTGCGACCTACTCCATGAAGGTCCAGGCCACGCCCCCGCTTTGTTCATCTTTCTTTGTTAAGGAGATACAAGTGATTTTATCTGTTTCCCAAGTGACCGACCTGTGTACTTAGCAGAAGGCGTCAGCATAGGTGTTCCTTTTATTAAAGGTAGAATCCCGGTACAATAATGCATTATTGTCCCGGGATTCTACCTTTAATAAAAGGAAAACCTATGCTGACGCCTTCTGCTGAATCTTCTTTTGTAACTTGGAGGTGAGAGAAGGGCTCCTCTCACATGGGCGATCTGTTGCAGTGAATGGTGTAATTTTTACGGACAAGTGGGACGACGGTGTTGTCTAACCATATACATTGTGCGACCTATGTACTCTCTCCCCTGTTGTTCTATCTGATAGCAGGGAGTGATGTCATCACACAGGTCATAGCAGCAAGAGTGAGAGCTTGTGTGTTATCTGATCTTTCAGACATAAAACAGTAATTACTGCTGCTTACTTTAGATAAATATCCTGCTAGCAGTTTCAGGGAAGCTTCTGAGCTAATCTAGACTAATTAGCAGACTGAATACACGGAGTTGAATACACGGAGTGAATACACAGAGCCCATATGCTAATTACAGACAGCTTGTCCAGGAAGTGACAGAGCAAAGCAGCATTATTTAATTCATGCATCTTATGAAACTTTGAGATGAGACAACCCCTTTAACTTTTAAGTCTGTACTGCCAAGCAGGACTACTTTACAACTCCCATATCTCCTGTGTGTCACAGCACTAAACAATTATTTAACAACTTCAACTCCCTTCTCCGCCCGCTGGTGCCCACTTACATCTCTCTTATCTCAGCTGAAGATTTTGCCACCCGCTTCAAAAGTGAGATTGACAACATTAGAGAGAGTTGTTGCCTCATCCTTACAAACCATCTATGGGTCTGCAAATGGCTCTTCTTCCATCATCTGCTTTCCCACATCACTTATGACTAGCCTTCCATCCTACTCTCCAAATCCCACCTAACTACCTTTCCTCTCGACCCAGTAACATTCCACCTCATCCCCAACCTCAATACTGTGATTGTAAAAATGAAAAAAATTCCTTCACCCTTATTGTCAAAATATGTAAAAACCAAACCTTTGATTACAACACAACCTGCTTATAATCAAGACTTTATAATATACCTCATTAAAGAAAACATGCTTCGTTCTGCACTTATCAGAATTCTTTCCCGTTCACTAACTTAGAAATCATTAAGGGATCCACAGAACAGAAAGGAGACTGTGAACTCCGCAAATTAATTTGGGGGTTTAAAAAACCATGAAGGAAAAGGGGGGGGAAACCGCGTGGGGTTTCCCCCCCCAAAA
>JAODAL010064602.1:0-18639 GCA_025379985.1 Phyllomedusa bahiana
AAACAAACTATGAAAAATGTAACATCAAGGTAACCTAACCTGATAGGTTTTACACCTACTGGGTGCTCCTGTATTTTTCACTTTTGTATTGCAATCAGCTCATTTATTTTGATTATTGGAGGGCGTCCAGAAGTTCATGGATTCACTGATCAAATGTTGATGTCCTATAATAATAAATAATAATCTTTATTTATATAGCGCCAACATATTCCGCAGCACTTTACAATATAGAGGGAATAAGCACAGACAAACCAGACATTACATTATAAAAAAGCTACGTACAAATCAGACACGCGGTATGAGGGCCCTGCTCGAAAGGGAGCTTACAATCTATTAGGGTGTATGGTGAAACAAAGGGTTACAAGTGCTTGGTTTACAATGGTCCAAGCCATGTTACATAAATATGGGTAGTATATAAAAAAGTGGATAAACCCTGCCATCCCAACCATACATCTATATACAGATAAGTGCCTGTGGGTGCCAAATTTTTAGGAAGTGATGAATGTGTGACAGAATTTTGGGGGGTTAACAATTAGGGTTTCTTGATAGGCTTGTCTAAAGAAGAGGGGTTTTCAGAGCCCCCTTAAAACTGCGAGGGTTGTGAGTGTGCCTGATCACATGGGGTAACATGTTCCAGAGAACTGGTGCAATACGGGGAAAAATCTTGTAGACGGGATGGGAGGTTCGGATGAGTGAGGTGTTTAATCTTAGATCAGTAGCAGAGCGGAGATCCTGGGTAGGGTGGTAGACAGAGATGAGGGAGGAGATGTAGGGGGGTGCACCACTGTGGAGAGCTTTATAGGTGAGTCCTATCCCAAAAATAAGCCATATTCACAGTCATTTAGGTAATGGCTTATACCCACTTATTTGGAGAAAGCTTGTACACTTATAGAATAATTAAGAAATCATTATAGGTTCCATTAACTGAACAGCAATAAAGTACAGTTCAATGGTCTTGATATTCCATCCCATCTGTCCTGACATAGTCATGTTGCTTTTTGCCAGAAGCAGTAAAGTATTTGGTGGCTAAATCTCTAGCACATTATGCCTTAATATTAAGCTTTGGTTTGCAGGAAACCAATAATAATGTATCCTGAAGCTTACTTAAGAACTATACAGGCATTATGAGGCCTCACACAGGTTAAAAGCCTTCCCCAGCTATTCAATAAACTGCACATGATATTGCATTTACCCCATTATAGTAATCTTAAAGTAACCATTACTGACAGATCCCATTACTTAAAAGGGCTGTAGTGTTATTCCAAGTTCACTTACCATACCTAAAATATACCTATTCCTCATTCAATGAGAAGTCTTATGAGTTACCTAAAACTACATAGAGGGTACATCTATAATAACATACATAGATTACATTTATCCTATAAAAAAATCTCCATTGATCCCTATGATCGTAATACGAGAAATTCCCAAATGCATAATAAACAATAAGGAATGGAGTATATATCTCTAAAAATACAAAATTTTATTATAAATTACAAAATCAGTAAAAAACACATATACACAAAGAGTACATAAATAAACAACCCAAAAAAATGTAAAGAGTATCCACTATACTACCATGACGCGTTTTTGCCGATCAGGCTTCTTCAGTGGAAGCCTGATCGGCGAAAAGCGTCGGGATGGGAGTATAGCGGATACTCTTTACATTTATCCTCCAACATGGGTATTATTATTATCTACTATAGATTGATTATTAGTATATACTTCTTTATAATGTGTGCCATATTTTGTATTGTTAGATCGTTTAACTTGTACGTTTAGAATAGGTGGGAACCTTATATATCATATGGGTTTATTATATATATACCTAGTTTAGAATGGTTTCACATACTTTACATTAATATTTGATATAATTGTGTGCAGTGTAGTATATATGCCCTATACATTGATTTTTTGGTCCCATCATTCAGATAATTATATCGCTATCTCTTTTTGTGTTTTATCGGTTTTCCTCTGAAAAAAAAATTTGGGGTTGTTTATTTATGTACTCTTTGTGTATATGTGTTTTTTTATTGATTTTGTAATTTATAATAAAATTTTGTATTTTTTAAGATATATACTCCATTCCGTATTGTTTATTATAGATTACATTTATGTATTTTTTCCTAAATGAAAAGTAGAAAATTTAAAAAACAAATCTTTAAAATATAAAAATCTCAAACAAAAATCAAAAACAGTTTACATTTTATTTTTGAGTGGTTATTTTGCTTTTTAAAGTAACATTTATGATAAAGGAAATAAACCCCAAATGTTGCCGTTTTTGCACTGGCCTCTGGAGCACAGAAGAGAAAACTGACTTTTTTGCAGCTCACTTGTCAGCTTTGCTTTGTAGACTGGAAGAATGTCAGCAGAGTGAACAGGACTGCGATAAGTTATTTATGTGCCCTGCGCATGAAATCAATTCAAATCTATTTTTTTCCCCAACAACAGAGAATTAAACATATTTTTGAAGTAAATTTGGCATGTACCAAAAAATAAATAAATAAATTACTAAATAATTAAATACAACTTATAATAATATAAACTTATTATTATTATTATTATTATCATTATTATTATTATTGTTATTTTAAGCATTTAGTTATTACATTATGTAACTATATCATTATTAAATTCAAAAATTATTTTGCTATGTTATTTTGATTTAAAATGATTTGATTAATTTTGCATTGTTTGATCACGTCTCTTTTATCTACTAAATATGTTTGTCAAACTATCATCAAACAATCAAAGCGGAGATATTCTTGCTCTGTTTTTCAGTTTCTTCTCTCCATCTTCCAAAAGCCATAATTTTTTATTTTATGAACGGCTTTCATAGTGTGGTGTAAATTCTGAGAGTAATAACTTTCTTTATGTCTATGGAACTGTATGAGGACTTGTTTCTGCATAATGAACTATGGTTTTCATTGATACCATTTTGAGTTCCATATGATATTTTGATGACTTTTATTCCTTTTTTGGAGAAATGATGAACAAAATGCAGCAATTCTCAGATTCTACAAGTACTATGAATGAAATGTTAACCTTATTCTGTGGCCTAGTATGATTACAGTGATACCAAGTTTATATAGTTTTATATAGTTTTTCTGTTTTACAACTTTTGCATTATAGAAACACTATAAAGAGATGGTTTTTTTGTCAACTCAGAGCAATAACATTTTTCATTTTCTTTCAACAGAGCCGTGACTGTGTCTTATGGTAAGAGCTATCATAGCTATGATTAAGGGTGTTCGTCACTTGAAATGTGTAAGCTACTGCTCTGTTCGTCTCTCCATGGATTTTACCCATTTTGTGAAATAAAGGAACGGTTTTTATGAAGATGGTGTAGTAATCTGCATTTTGTTCTTAATGTATTCTTGGCGTCAACCAACTTTCTGCACATCAAGCTATCACGGGTGAGCTGAAACTGTTGTTTTTTTTAGATACTTTTTATGTGTACCTTTTTAGAATACATACAACTTTTTGGTCACATTTTATTCAACCTTTTTGGATGTGGGGTATACAAAAAATAAAATGCTTCAGTTTTTAATTATTCTTATTTTCTTACACAATAAAACAGGAAAGGGTTTTATTGCAAATTTCACTGTTTTTTTATATTTTGCAACATTTTATTAAGCTGTTCTCTATCTTTTTGTCTTCTGAACAAGAATACATTGCAATACTACTGGACTGCAATCTATTAAACCAGTCAGTTAGGAATACTAAATTGTCAGACCTGGGGGCCCCTGTTGTACAGGGGTCCTATGGGCTGAAAGAAGAAAACCCTCTTCCTCTGTAAACCACTTAGATGCTTTGTTAAAGCCATTGTAGCAGTTGTGTATTACATCCAGTTCCCACTGCAGAAGGCACATGTATAGAAGCAGTATGGTATATAAATGGCAGCAGTTTATAGTCCCCTTGTTAGGATCACTATGCATGTAAGGTGCATGTTGTCAAGATGTTAAACAGGTTGCCTAGGATTAGAAAAGTGTGTCTGCTTTCATTAGAAAACAGCACCACCTCTTTCTCAGGATATGTCTGGTATTGCAGCTCAGCTCCTTTAAAGTGAATGAACTATAATACCAGACACATCCTATGGCAGAGATGGTGCGGTTTTTAAAATAAAGTAACTATGAATTTCTCTTCCAAGACAACACTTTTAAGTCAAAGGCAAGTGTACACTGTTAATATACAACTAAAAAAAATAACCAATGGTTATGTCAAGCAATGACCATAACATATATGGATACCAGGTCTGCAGAGGTGTCTGTAAAGTGACACACAATAAAAGAATGTGGTACTGATCAGACACAGGTACAGGCAGAAAACAGAACAATTACAACTAGTAACTCACAGATAATGGGGGACCTGTATGATCGGCGTTTTCGCCGGTTGTCTGGTGTATAATGCGCCTCTCTGTGCCGGCTCCACTGTCGGACGCATCTCCCCTATATGTTAGGCGCATTAGGCGAAAGCTTCGCCAATTTCTAAAGCATCTAACATAAAGGAGTGTGCTGTGGGAGTTCTGGGGCGGGACGCACCACATTCGAAAACATCGACGCATGTAAGAATGCGGGTCGGCAATGTGAGGCGCATTAAAGCTCCGACAGGCAGACCAATTTCAATGTGGTCTGTCTGTCGGAGGCATTGAAGTTTGCCCCGCATATATGAGCGCACTTTGGCGCTGACATACATCAGGCGCAATTTTCACAGAAAAAAAACGTAAAACAGGTGCTTTGATGCACCGATCTTCATACATGTCCTCCAATGTCTTTTCATTGTCTTTAATTTATTCAGATAAATGGCCCAGACTGCCATGATAAATTCTCCGATGACTAAAGAGTTTGTTTTCGAGACTTCTAGCCTTTGACGTCTCCAGCCTATCGTTATAATCTAAGGCAATACAGATCACCATCTTGTTGTGACTTTAACACTGCCATCCTGGTGCTGCCACCAATATTACATGGCTTGCTTGCTGCCACCCTATGTTCCCCTATTACCATACTGTACCTAGCTTTCTGTTCATTGTCCCAAAATACTATACTGCAGAAATAGTAGTTCTTAAGGTTGTGAATACAGTTGAAAGCAATGGCTTAGCTGTAAAATACTGGACACAAACTTTTAAATGAATCTCTTGCAGATTATTTAGAAATAGGTGAGGGCACACTTCACTCAGATTCACACACTCCACACACAACATCCCGGCTCTGCTTGGTGGAAAAAGGCCCACATGAGAGGAGCAGTGAATCATTGCAGCTTTTTTTCATTGCACTCAAACTTCAAGGACAAAATAAAGAACTCATTGCTCCCCACCCCACGTCTCTAGTGAAGTGATGCCCTAGATGGCTGTCTACAGGTATGTTTATATGACAGATTTGGACACTGACTCTGGTGTGGATTTGGCACGGAATCTGCCTTCGAATTAGCATCCAGTCTGACTAAAATACTCATCTCGTTGTTTCCAATATAAAATCTGTGCCACTGCTGATTTTTAATTTTTTTTTCAACGGGGATTTATTTTCAGAAAAAAAATTGACATGACAATTCTTGAGGCAGATTCTGCAGTAAATCCTCACCTCAAATTATAGTATATTGGAAGTTGAAAATCTGCCTCTGAAATTCAGCATAAAATCCACATCCAAAATCAGTGAAGATTTTAGGCAAGGATTCCACTCTGATTCAGCGCTGAAATTTTCAGCCCTGCAAATCAGCCATGTGAATATACCCTACCAATTATCTCCTTTATTCTAAATAAGGAGCAGTGTTAAATGAGTCTTTTATTCTTCTTGAAGTCTAGATATAGCAGTTGTATGCAACATCGACAGTGGTTGTATTATATATTGTTATATATATATATTGTTCTTTTATATATTGTCTTTTGTTGTACTGGAAGTCTAGATATAGCAGTAGTATGCAACACAGACTGGGGTTGTATTTGTGAAATAAATCATGCTTTATATATTTGATAAGAATAGATTTCTGTGTAAAGCAACGGCCACATTCGGTGCATGCAAATGGATTTTCACCATTGTGAATCCTCTGGTGTAGAATAAGAACAGATTTCTGCGAAAAAGACTTTCCACAGTCCGAGCAGGCAAATGGCCGTTCCCCCGTATGGATTCTTTGTTGCCGAACCACATCCGACTTGTGGGTGAAGCACTTGACATACATGGAACATGGAAACGATTTTTCTCCTTTGTGGATCTTTTGATGTCTCATGAGGTTTATTCTTTGGTGGCACTTGCCACATTCAATGCATAGAAAGAAGGTGTTGATGGTAAAGTCTGCCTTTAGTGTATCTGGACAAAGATCTTCAGTGTTAGAGTAATCAAGAGGGCTACTGGGATATTCTTCATCATTATCTTCAGTCTTAAAGTCCGAGGTCTTACCACTACTTTCACCATCTTGGCTGATGTCTGTAGTATCATCCTCACTGTAATGCACTTCACTTCTCTCATACTCTCTATCACTGTCTGAATCTTCAACTTTCACTATTAGCAGGTTTTCCACCTCATCATCCTGCGGGTCATCATCATCTTCCTCTGGCCAATCCTGAGAAGAAGAACAACTCTGACTTCTCTCTGGACTATTACTCTTACTGGATCCATCTGATGATGAGGGGGGACTGCGGTCCTCCATCCTGATAGCTGTGGACAGACCCCAAGGGTCTATGATCTTGTGCTTATTTGATCTTGTGAATCAGCGCTGCACATGGAAGCTCCCGATCTCTCAAAAAATCAGGGGATGCTTAGTTCTGCCGGGATGGTCGGCGCCGTACCGTTCTGACCTCTGCCGCCACACGATGATGAAGTCATCGCCCAGGGCGGGAAGCGTACGGTGCATGTCAGATACTGAACTTCTGCTTTATATAGTATCATACAGTAAGTGGTAAATAACAATGCAGTACAAAAGAGGGCTATATTTTAAGAAACTTAAAATCCTATTATATACTGTCAACTATAAGGAATCCTTTTATATTCTGTTCTTTGCACATAAACATACAATTGTAGCAAAGAAAAACTTGACAGATAATGGACAATCATATCACAGCACTGAAATGATTTCAATGTTTTTCTGTGGCTCTTGTGATCTAAGAACAGATTACAGAAAGCTTATTTTAAGTATCAAGTTAAACTTTGCTACATCCGTACTAACATTTTTTAGTATTTGTTCTAGGCAGGTGGTAGGGTTTTAAATATGAGAGATTCTGGTTTGCTAAATTGAATGCTGTGTTATGTTAACTTTGTGTCCACAGTCTTATAAAAGCAGTCAAATCATAGGCATAGAGTTTGTATCATACAGCAGCTATAATGAATATTTACTGCATATTTATTAGGATGTATTATTGCAAATGAGAAGTCAGAGGTTATGCTTTGAGGTCATCTGACCTTGAGAAATTGTGTTTATTCTGAATTTCATTTTACTGATTGATCTTATATATATCTCCTGGTGATCATAATATGACCATACTCATTTCTTTGGGCAGAATTTAATCAATAAAGTATAAATTTAATGGGAAAAACATTGGTTCAGGGCTTATAGTCAACCACTAAATATAATTTTTCATTGTCACTCGCTTTATGGTTTATATTAACATTGCAAATAAAAGGTATTTACATGTCAGCTGTTCATTCCTTCAGAATAGCTTTCTTCATCTTGATCTGTGGCAGTACCATCTGCAAAGAGAGTGTCAAAACTGAAACACCAGGTTGCTTGCTATTTATTTCAATATGTTCAAACTTCTGTGGTGATTATTTTTATAATTTATGTTTATCGAGGTTGGAGTTCCAGTTTTGTGACCAAGAGCTCCAAATCCCCTGTATAAAAATATAGCTAAATGTCTGACTGTCTACAGCTTCCACATGGATGAACTTGAGGACAAACGGCATATTTATTTAGTTAATTAAACTTAAAGGGGTATTGCATCCTCGTACATGAATGGTATATCCATAGGATATGGCATAAATGTCTCGTAGATGCAGAATCCACTTACTGGGCCCACATCCATCACCTCAACTTCTCTTTTTGTTCTTACTGCATGAAAAGTGAAAGGAGAGGTGGCCATGCAGCTATTTCTGTTCACTTCTATAGAAGTGATGAGTACAGCCAAGAAAGTGCATTCAGCTGTACTCAAAACTCCCACTGAAGTGAACTGAGAGAGTCACATATGTGAAGCCACCTCTCCATTAACTACAGCTGTGGCAAGAGTAAGAAGGAAGTAATGGAATCTCTGTTCTTGAGCTAGGTGTGGGTGCCTGGGTCCTCTGGATATGCCATAAGGTTACAACCAAGATGGGACAACCATTTTCATAACTAAACAGTTTACATAAAACTTATTGGCTCCACCATGTGCCAACTGAAGACCGAACTTTATTGTTTCTGTGCAGAGGATATAGAGCTATATATTAGAGATACAGAGCTCCAATCCCTATCAAGATATAAGAAAATTAATCAGCACAGAATGTTAAACCTTAAAATGTGGTGTCAAAATGTAAACTATGTTTTTTTTTTTTAATACAGTAACACATTTCAGTAACCTTTCTCTAAAAATAAAGAATGTAAGGCACAATGTTTGATGACCGAGCTATTTTGGGGAATTTAATATCCAGCAATATTAATTTTTGTGTGACTAAATTAATTTTTCCAAAAATAATTCTCATTTTCCCCGAATTTTTGACAAATTATTTTTTTTCCAATCTTAAAATCCTTTAAAAACCTTTTCACTCCAATAATTTTAAAATTTTCCATTTTTTAAATATAAACTTTTTCCCTTCATCTTTTTTTTAAATAACACCAAATAACTCCCCCTTTTAAAACCCTTCACTATAAAAATTCCCCACTTAAACCAAAAAACTACCAAAAAAACTAAACAATTCCTTTTTAAAATCCCTCCCAAAAAAATTTTAAAAAAACCCCCCCTGGGGGCTCGGGGGTTTGTGTGTGGGGGGACGGCGGCAGGCACAGCCCATGGGGTAGACAGGGCAAAATGACATTTGAGGGGGCAAAACAGGGGGAAGCCACAGAATGGCACATTGACTGAGAGCGGACCCGGGCAGCAGCACATGGGACAGGCAGTGGCACAATGACATTCTGTAGGTGGCAAAACAGGGGGAAAGCCACAGAGTGGCAAAATGATGAGAGCGGGGGGTCACGGCGGCAGCAGCATGAGGTCGGCAGTGGACAATGACATTCTGTAGGTGGCAAAACGGGGGAAGCCACAGAGTGGCACAATGACGGGAAGGGAGGTCACGGCGGCAGACCCATGAGGCGGGCAGGGGCACAATGACATTCTGGGGGTCAAAACAGATTAGCCACAGAGGGGCAAAATCACACAGTGTGGAGGTCACAACAGCAGCAGCATGAGGTCAGGGGGGGGTGGCACAATGACTTCTGGAGTTGAAAAACATATTGGGCCACAAGTCAAAAATCACCATTTGGGGGGGGGTCAAAACAGCGCAGAAACAGTAAAACCAAGTCAAAATGGCATTTGGGGGGGGGGGGGCAAAACAGGGGGAAGCTACAGAGTGGCACAATGACGAAGCGGAGGTCACGGCACACGCAGAGGTCGGGCCAGGGCACAATGACATTTGGAGGGGAAAACGAAATTAGGCCACAGAGTGGCAAAATGACACAGTGTAGAGGTCACAACAGCAGCTATGGGGTCGGGCAGTGGCCAATGATATTCTGTAGGGGGCAAAAAAAGGGGGAAGCCACAGAGGGGGCACAATAAAGAGAGCGGAGATACAGCTGCAGCCTGGGCAGGCAGGGGCACAAGACATTCTGGAGGTGGAAAAACGTATTAGGCCACAGAGTGGCAAATCACACGTGTGGGGGTCACAACAGCAGCGATGAGGTCGGGCAGTGGCACAATGACTTCTGGGGGTGGCAAAACAGTATTGGGCCCAGAGTGGCACAATGACTGAGAGTGGAGGTCAGGGCGGCTTGCATGAGTCAGGATTTTCAAAATGACACAGTGTGAGGACACGGCAGCACCACAGCCAGCATAAAGTCGACAGTGGCCAATGACACAGTGTGGGGGACACGGCAGCAGCAACCAGCACATGAGGTCAACAGTGGCCAATAAAAATTCGGGGGGGAAAAAAAAGGAGCAGGCCACGAGTGGCACAATGACAGAGATTTGGGGTGACGGGGGCGGGGCAACAGCTGAGGCAGAGAGGGGCACAATGACACAGTGGGGAGGTGACCGAGCAGTAACGCACCAAGCAGAGGTATAAGTGGCACAATGAAAAGGTGTTGAGGTAGGGGCAATTACCAGTCCCGGGAAAAAGTGGTGGTAGGAAATTTGGGAAACGTCAGCGATGTTGGCATCGGCAGGTGGCGGCATCAGAATAGAGCTGAAGCGGGTAGTTTGAACCCAGACTGACCCAAAGGGCATTGGTGTGTGAATCCGTCCGATCCACGCCTGTTTCACTTGACAAAGGTCAGTCTTTCCCCCTTTCCCGTGGCAAGGGGTTTTCTCCTTGGGGTAACTTGGGCCCCCCCACTAAACCCCCGCTTGATGCCACACTACGGGCCGGGGGGACAGCTTCTCCACGCAAACCGGAAGTTGGGGGCCACACACCATTTGGTGCCAGTATCCAGCATCTTCTAACTGGGGGGGCAGAGTGCGTCCAGTAGCCACCCCCTGGGGGTTCAGGGACGTCCTCCTGCTGCTGCTGCGTGGCAAACCCCCTCCTCACTAGGGGGGAAGGAAGATGCCATCAGTAAACTCCAACTTAGGTTGGCTGAGGAGCTGGTACTGCTCCTCCCCCCCGCCTTCCCCCAGCAGCCGCGGCGTATACGTGAGCGCTGGGGAAAACCCCCCGGTCAACCGTCGAGGAGGACGATGCCGCACATAGGCAACGGCCAACTGACTACGGAGGATTTCCCTATAGTTTTTGATTTTGTCCCCCTCTCAAAGCTGGGAAAAGGGCCCCTTTTTGGCCCGGGGGCGGGGGTTCAATGGGGTGGAGAGCCAAAATTATCCCATCCCGGATGCTGACTATTCGGTTTCCCATACCACAAATAAGCAGCTGGGGGCCATCTGCCAATGACTCCGGGGGCCCCCTGCCTCCATTTCCCCCTGTATACTGCCACGGGGCTTGGGGGTCTCTGCCTGTCTTCCTCATCTCCATCCACCCCCTCCAGCTGCTCCTCTCCTCCTCCTTTTTCACCTGGGGGAAATCCACTCATTTCACCAGACAATGCTTTGCTCCAATGTCCCCTTTCCCCCCCCCTTTCAGTCCCCCCCGACTCATGTGGCCAGGTTAAATTGCCACGCTCCAGTCCCCCCCCAAAGATTTTCAGATCTGTTCCAGAAGAAGGCATGGAATGACTTTTCTCCCCTATCCTGGCGACTGACAAAAAACTCGCCTCCTCGAATGGCCTAACAACGGCAGGGGTTTAGATGCTGCCACGGTGACATCAAAGTTAACAGGGATACTTCGTCTGCCTGGGTCATCAAAAAAAGTTAATTTGGGCCCTTTTTCTGTTCATACAGCGGTCCAACATGTGAGGGGGGAATTCCAGGGGTGGAAACATTGCTTCAAGTGTGTTGGGGGAGGCCGTTCTGCCCGAAACTCCGGAGGGGTTCCTGGCTTTTACAAGGATAAATTCATGCACATTTTTCCGGCCATTTCAAATGTTTGAAGATCGGGGGAAACTTCAAAACCTTTTTTACAACCCTTTTTAACCTGCGCCATGCAGGGGGCTGAACCATCCCTCCTCGGGGCAGCCGGAACCATGTTCCTCCCATTGTCCTCACCCTGGGGTTTCCATTTTTCATTGGCGCGGGGAAAACCACACATCGATTTCTTGCTGCATGACCGGAGCAGTTTCCTCCCCCCGTGTGACCGTTTGCCGAGGCAAGCCCGGGTAGAAAGCGTGACACCGCTGTGCCCTCACATGTGGTATGATGGAGCAGTACTTGGGAGGTGAATGGGTGGTGGTGAGGGGAGGAGGCGGACATGGGAGGTGCAGCATTGACAACGTGGAGGAGAAAGCGGGGTCCCTGTCCAAGTTTGTTGGTGGCCCGGGGTGGAAAAAATCACCCCATGGCCAAAGGGCATGTACGGGCCCCAACCGTAGTTACACTCCCGAGTCCCGCTGCGTGCACCTTGGAACAAAAAAAGTAAGCTCAAGGACTGACCACCTTCTTTCACAATTTATGAATGCTGGGACGCCTTTTTGGAAAAGAAATTAAGGCTTGGAACTCTCCATCCGGGTGGCACAAGCCATTAGTTCTCTGAATGGTGCAGGGTCCACCATTTGGAAAAGGGGGGCTGCAATACCAAAAACTTGGCAGGAGCACGGTCAGCTGCTGCACCTTAGGATGGTTGGACCATACTGTTGTTCTTTTTAATCGTCTGCTGAACGCTGCTGGTCATATAGGAGGGGAGGGGCTCTGGGCCGGGGGATGATGTCAAAGAGAAACCTCCCTTTTGCAAAGGGGGTGGGGCCTTTTGGCTGCAATGGAATGCGTGCCCCTTGGGGTGCGCTGCTTCTGTTGCTGCGGTGGGCCCGGGTGGACCACCACATTAGCCACGTTTCCCCGGGACCGTTTGGGGACGCTGCTGTGTTGCCAGGGCCGTGGGCAACGTTAGCTCCCTGGCCACGCTTCCCCTTTCTGCCCACAGTTCTCAATAACCCCTATTCGGCTCCTCCGGGGCTTTGCAAAAAACTGCCACCCGCCGAGTATCGGATTTTTTCCCCCAACGTCCCCCACTGGGACTACTGCCGCCGCGCCTCGTGACCCCCCGGCCGCTACTTTCTTGGGCCTGCGAAGCGGGTTTTTTACCCGTGGGCCGCTTGGGTCCCACCTCACCTGCTGCTATCCTGCTGACTCACGGCCACACACCCCCTTTCTGGGTGCGTTGCGCCGACAGCAACTGGCCCTCTTTCCCGACGATGATGAAGCCCTTTCCCCATCCGGGTCTCAAGTGTGGGCCGCTAATCATCATCTATTGTTTTCATCGTCATGCTATCCTCATCACCGGTCTGGATGCCCAGGCTGACCTCTCACAACTGACCCCCCATCCACTCCCCCCACATCTATACTTTGCCACCACTGCAAAAAGCAGGCATATTGGCCCCATTTCTTCGTGCCAATAGTGCTGACTGCCCCCCTAAAGTTCATCCTCGCTTATAGTGGCGCGGCCCCGCCAAATAGTGATCTCGGCGAAATACAGGGGCACTGACCCTATAACACCACTCAGCACCAAAGCCTGCAAAAATCCTATAGCCTAACCTCAGAGAACCCATCCCAAAAAGGACGACCCCCAACTGGAACCTTTCCCTACAAAATATGACCCCGTTCACCTAGGAAATTAAAAACGGCCTAAAATGACCCTTTACAGCTCCTACACAGACCTCATCAGAGGACCCAATAAGTAGGGAACACATAGTTTTATATGCATCAGAGATAGAGTACACATAAGTGTATATCCAGGGTAAATATGAAAGGTGTAATAGTGAGGACCCTTGCCCTTATACTATAGGGCCACAGAGGGATTATAGCACTATTACCTACTGTAAAAGAGACCTAGAGCTGAACAATCAGGTGCTATATTGCAGATAAAATGAATGCTACCTGTAAGGCCTCGTTCACACGGCTTATTCTGGGACTGATTTCAGCCGTACTGCGCTCCGTAATTTCGCTGCAGTACAGCTGGGTCCGTCCCAGTCATTACGTAATCCAAGTTCTAATTAAAAAACTATGGATTCCGTTCCCCTCCCCTCGGGAATACGCCGCGGGGGAGAAAGTGACATGCAATTTTAATTACGGGGTACGCGCCGTGAATAATGAGTGTCTATGGGGCCCGCGAGTTGCCGGCCCCCGCCCCGCCGGCGTAATTGCGGGGCCAAATCCGTCCCTGCAATTACGTCGGCAATAAGCCATGTGAACATTGCCTAATAGTGATCATCATCGCATATGGCTCCGCAGTCACCAAATAGATGGTTGGTGGCTGCGCCATCTTGTTCTGCCAGTCAGTAACACCAGGCCAGAAGTGCCATAAGTGTAGGAAGCCCACAATGAGTGGGAGTGGGCGTTTCCCCTAGTTGGAAGATCCCAGAGTGGGACGGACGGACCGTCGCCCCGCTATGGGGTGCCCACTCTTTTTCATTTTTTTGCTATATTTCAAAAGGGTCCCCCAACTTTGGGAGACATATTGTGAGAAAGTTTTTTTTTTTCATTGGACAATCCCTTTAACTCTAGCTACATCTGAGATGACACAAGTAGTTTTATAGGTTTCCATTGCATTCGGGGGAACTTAAAAAACCTTACCCCTTTTTACTGGTTCATGTCTCTTGTAATGGCAATTAACTAAACAGATTAAAAAATAATTACTGTATAATTTTCTAATATATTATATAGCTCTCCGGGCATCCCATTTACCCGAATTTACTGCAACCCTTAAAATTCAAGACTTCTAAAATTTTATAAATCTACTTTTTGCCAGTTTTGTTAGTAGTTTTCATTATTGCTATTGTGATAATTGATAATAGCCCATTAGTTTGTCATACCCAACAACAAATATATAATGGTTTGCATTAGTCACAACCAGGATCCAAATATTCTGTTGACTTAACTCTACACAAAAAAAAAAACTTAATAGTAGTGAAAAATATGTAACAATGGTCATTTCTATTTCCATATACAGGTGAAAACTCGTTATTTTTAGAAAATGGGGAAAAAAATGGACTCAAAAATTTTTCATCAATTGGGAAGACTGCAATGGGAAAAATAACATTGGATTTATGTCCTTTAGCCTATTCTAAATTTAATATATTGTACTGAGGTTTCAGGGACATTTATTAGAGTGTGAAAAACACATGATTTTATGCAACATTTTTCACCTGTTATGAAACCCTCAAGGTTAAAGACTGCACATGAAGTGCATACGTAAATGCCGCTGAAAGAATTACAAAATCGTCTCCTACAAGCAAAGTTTAAATGGTGCATTCATTATTACCACTTGAATCTGGTTGTTTATTCAAATGTAGTTTTTAAGGTCGCAATAAGCTGCACTCACTGACACACACTGAATATCACTCATAAATACAAGTGCAGGTAAAAAGTGGAGCTGCTGCTGCAAACAACGGCAGGTTATTACTTATTTTTCAGGCCTGTGTTAAACTATTAAACCTATTCCAACCTCCATTTATTCCCTCCCACAAACACCTAAACTTAACCAATTATGGTATGAACCAGATTTTTTGCTGATTGCACTAACATTACAGAGTGTGGCCTACTAAAGGTTTTCTGTTGGCTCCAACAGATATAAGAATAATGCAGCCACAGTAAATGGAGGTGACTGCACTAATGGAGGTAACTGCATTAATGGCTCTCTCCATTTATTTCTATGTCAGTTCCAAGTACAGCTGAGCACACACACTCAGCTGCTTTAAGAACTCCATAGATGGACAAAAAAATACATTTTGGGGAAATCTCCATCTCTTGGGGGTCAGACCATTTGGAGATTCATTAACCCCTGTAGCAAAGACGCTAAACCCGGGGAATTTTTTTGTTTCTGAAAGCATATATGGAGGGTGTGTGGACCTTCTCAGAGGATAGTTGAATGAAGTGAGGATCACAATAGTGGACAATTGATCAGTCAGCCACTGCTGTGGAGATTTTTTGGAGGAAATATTTTTGCAGTGACTTCTTAAAATGGGTAATAAAAATTAAACGAAAAGCCAGGGGGGGACTTATGTTATAAAACTGTCTTAGCAAGACTGTTTTTTTCCAAAGCAACCACCAAGGCTCAGCTTTCATTTCATTAGTGTCGGGAAAAAAAAAACTAGCTCTGTTGGGATGCTATGGCAAATAAGCATTTTTACTGCTTACGTTTTTATACAAAAGGGCCCAGGGTGTCCAAAGTGGACAAACATATACTTGTTTGCTAACATGAGAGACAAAAATTGTGCTTTGTTTGCTGAGAAATTACAGCTGTTTTAAAGGAATACAATTTTTGGCACTAAAAACAACTTGTGTGCGGTCTCCATAAGTTCAGCCCAGTTCAGTTTTGGCATATAGCATTATTAAAGGGGTTGTCCACCTCATTAAAAAGTCATTTAAGTAGCTCACTCGGTACTCACTGCTACTTCTAAACAGCCACTGATTGGCTGGAGTAGTCCGTGCCATGCCATGAGTAAGGGAACTTTTCCAAAAACACATCGGCGGTATCGGTCTATTTAAACCATTTGTTGTTACCTGTGAAAACCCTTTTATGTCCATGAAGATGTAAAGAAATTTTAATGGAATATAATAAATTAAGAATTAGATTTTAAATATACATCCCCACCATCTGGTTGGCTCCTTTTTCAATTTGGAAGCTGGTTATATTGCTGTTTATCAAATTATCTACATAGTTTGTAAAGCCAAAAAAGGCAGACATCCATTCATTCAGCCCCTTGTGCTACAGTGCTGATCCTGAGGAAGGGAAAAAAAAACATGTCATAGAAGCCAATTGTCCTAATTTTAGAGAAAAAAAAATTCCCTTCCGGGCCCAAAGGGGAAAAAAGAATTAATCCCCGGATCAAGACCCTTTTCCCGAATCCTAGTCACTATAAAATTTTTTTCTTAATTAAAAAATCCCAACCCTTTTTTAACTCTTCCCATTACGCTCTACAGTAAAGAACCCTTTTATGTCTAGTAGAAACCTTCTTTCCTCTTGGCGTAGAGGGGGGGGGTTTCCCCCTTTTTTCTGGATACAGTCCTGGGTATAAATAAAACTTTAGAAGATCTCTATATCGAAAATTTTAAAATTTTTTTAACATATTATGTCCCCCTGAACCTTTTTTTTTCGAAACTAAATAAACCTATCTTGCAATCTTTTGGGTATTGTAGTCCCCCAGTCCTTTTACATTTTTTTTTGTGTAAGGGTTTTGGGCCAATTCCCCGTCCCCGGTTTGCGTGTGCACCCGGTCCCCTTTTCTCCGGGTGCCCGGGGGGGGGATGTGTGGCGCCCCTGGCAGTGCTACGGCCACAGGCGCCCCCCCCACCCCTTTCCCGACTCGGGCCCTTCTGCTCTCTCCCCCTTCGGCCCGAATGGCTGCGTGCCCCCCTATCGACGCGCTATTCATGTGAATTTAAAGGGCCAGCGCCCGGGGTTTTGGGTTTAAATTTCGGCCTGACCCTTATAGTTTTGATCCCCCTCACTTCCCTGCTGGATCTTTGTTGCTCATGCCCCAGAGAAAGCATTATCGTTGTTCTTGTCTCTCCTGTTCCCCCTTGCCCCCCAATTTCTCGACTCTGAACCTTGCCGCCTGCCGCCGACTACGTCTACGCCTCACGATTTTGTACCACGCTACACCTCGGCTGCCACCGCAAGCAAGTCACGTCAGGGGTAGCGACCCGGTAGACTCCCGCCGCAGCAAGTCCATCCCGCTTTCTGGCGGGCTCTGGTGGAAACTGGGACCTACTTAGATTCCTCTCCCTGGCGTGGCTTACAACATCACTTGCGGCGGTCCAGAGGATCCACTATCCCGGCCATTACATGTTGCCCTCCTCTCAACCTGTTCAAGCTCTACGTCTTTCCTGTGAATTGGTGCCCATAACTGTACAAACTATTCCATGTTTGGTCTGACCAGTGACTTGTATAATGGGAGAATGATTTTCTCATCATGTACATCTATGCCCCCTTTAATACACCCCATAATCATATTTTCCTTGGCAGCTGTTGCTTGACACTGGCTGTTACAATTAAGTTTATTGTCCACTAGGATTCCCAAGTCCTTCTTCAGGTCACTTTTTTCCAGAATTTTTCCATTTAACAAGTAAAAATGGAATGGACTTTTCCTTTCCATGTGCATAACCTTGCATTTATCTGTGTTAAACCTCATCTGACTCTGCTCTTCCCAGGTCTGCAACTTATCCAGATCCCTTTGTAATAAAACATTATCCTCTATTGTGTTGATTACTTTACAGAGCTTAGTATCATCTGCAAAGATTGATATTCTACTGTGTAATTCTTCTGTAAGGAAATGAATGAATATATTAAAGAGAAAATGGTCCAATACTGACCCCTGTGGTACCCCACTAGTAACAGATATCCAATCTGAGGATGTACCATTAATCACCACCCTTTGTTTTCCATTACTGAGCCAGTTACTTACCCACTTACAAACATTTTCCCCCAGTCCAAGCATTTTCATTTTACTTACCAACCTTTTCTGTGGCACAGCATCAGATGCTTTACAAAAATCTAGATATGTAACAACAATTCCTCACCCCGGTCCTGTCTAGAACTAATCTTCTCATAGATGAGATTAGCTTAACAATAGTTTGCTGGAACAGCATTATACATTTATTTTCAGTGAGATACTTCAGTATAGCATCTCTTAAAAAACCATTGTACATTTTATCTACGACAGATGTTAATCTTACCAACCTATAGTTTCCAGGATCACTTTTTGACCCCTTTTTGAATATTGGCACCACATTTACTATGCACCAATCCTTTGGGACATACCCCGTTATTAAACAGTCCATAAACATTAAGAATAGGGACCTTTGTATTACATTATTTAATTCCCTTAGAACAAGGGTGTGTATACCATCAAGACCTGGTGATTTGTCTATTTTAATTTCCTTAAAGCAGAGCTGCATCTCTTCCTGGCTTTGATAAGAAACATTAA
>JAODAL010064603.1:0-18639 GCA_025379985.1 Phyllomedusa bahiana
GGGGGTTAAAATTTGAAAATGATATAGATTTTTTTATTTTTTTTATGTTTTATTATTTTTACCAATAGAAATAGGTCTATAAAAAATTGCGTTTTTATGTTTTCCTGTTCTGATAGCCATAACATTTTCAGTTTTCTGTATACGGAGCTGATTATGGGATTGTTTTTTGTGGGATGAGTTGACGTTTTTATTAGTACCAATATGGGGGGCATATGCCGCTTTGATCACTTTTTATTAAGGTTTTTGTGAGGCATTTTGAACAAAATACAACATTCCTGGTAGTGTTTTTTATTTTTTATTTTTACAGCGGTCACCGTGCAGTATAGCTGACATGCTAGTATTACTCAGCAGGTCGATACAATTACAGCGATACCCAATTTGTATTTTTTTATGTTTTACTGCTTTTACACAATAAAAACACTTTTATTCAAAAAGGAAAACACATTTTTGCATCGCCATAGTCTGAGAGCCATAACTTTTTTATTTTTCTGTGTACGGAGCTGTGTAGGGGCTTGTTTTTTGCGGGATGAGTTGAAGATTTTATTGGTATCATTTTTGTGGGGACAAGACTTTTTGATCAGTTTTAAATCCGTTTTTTGGAAGGCAGGGTGAAGAAAATACTGCAATCCTAGTAGTGTTTTTTATTTTTATTTTTAACAGCGCTCACCGTGCAGTATCCATGTTCAGTTAGCTTTAACTTCTGGGTCGATACGATTACGCCGATACCCTATTTATATATTTTTTTTTAATTTGAAAGCACTTTAAAAAAAAAAAATTGTTTTTATTGTGTTAAAATAATATTTATGCCTCGCTGTCTTCTGAGAGCCATAACTTTTTATTTTTCCGTATACAGAGACGTGTAAGGACTTTTTTTTTGAGGATGAAACTGACGTTTTAATTGGTACAAACTTTGGCATTTATATGAGTTTATGATCACTTTTTATTGCATTTTATGTGCTGCAGGATGTACAAAAATCGCAATTCTGTGATGTTTCTTGTTTTTGTTTTTTACGGCGTTCACGTACGGGTTTAATTAACATAACAGATTTATAGGGTGAGTCGTTACGAACGACGGCGTACAAATATGGGTAAGTTATTAATTTTGAATCTTTTTGGGCTGATTGGACCCGGTTTGTACTTTCAGAAAGCATCCGGGGAGTCCGGTAGGAGACGGGCGAGCGGCATCTCTGCCGCTGCCTCGCCGATCGTAGGCAGAGGGAGCTCACTCCTCCTGCCTGCAGCTTCATTATTGCGGCCATGACAGGCTGCGGTAATGATGCATTTTTCACCCGTGGCCGGAGCTCACTCCGGCCGAGGGTGATGCGGCATGAAGCCAGCGGTAATTTTCTGCTGGTTACATGTCGCGAACGTGCGCGGCTTGCCCGTAAGCCCCCGCGATCGCCAGGGCGTATGCATACGTCCATTGCGGAAAGTCACTTCCCGCTAGGGCGTATGCATACGCCCAATGTCGGGAAGGGGTTAAAGTCTATATTGTGTCTTACGATCATCTTTAGTTCTACTTTATCTAAGATAAATGAATTATAAATTAAAATTGTACCCTGTTTACTGTCATGACCTAATTTTTTACACAGCATGTCTTAATGTTGGTCTGGCTTATCTATTAACATATCACTCCTAGGAACATATTACACCTGGGATCTCTATTTTCTCTATTTTTTTAACTTTCTCTGGAACTTTTCACATGGAGAACCACAAACTTGAAAAAATTGTATTTAATGTTATCTATGTTCTCCCCTAAGCATTTCTAATTTGCCTTCTCCCGTTTAACCAGTTTCAATGTTGACAGTATGGCCAAAAGTGTTTAAAACTTCAATAGATCTTTTTTTTTCTTTTTTTTACATGTTTGTTTATCCTAAAATGCAGGGTCCAACATCCTAGATCCCCACAGATCAGCATTAAGAAGCATGATATAGGGCATATGGTGCTTATTTAGAAGAATATTAAAAAGGGCTGAGCTATATCGATTTCTCATCCATTGGCAGAAACTCTTCTGGTCCTATTTAGTGTTGATCGAACTTCTTGAATTTTTAGAACTCGCACCGAACCGACCATTTTATTGTTCGTTCGAGTAAAGTTCTTGTTCGACATACCGTTTTCAGCGGCTTTCTGCACTTTTGGCAGCCACTAAAATCACATGACCATGTTATATATATTTCATTGTATTGCCTTGTGAATGCCATTTTCAGCTCACTCTCTTTACTGTACAGACTGCGCGTAGTTCTATAGCATTTTCCTCTCCATAGACAGCAATAGTTAGGGAGTTTGGTATTGCTAACTGCATCTTTCCCACACTGAGAATCTGTTATTTGGCAACACTTGCAGGCTCACATAACGCCTAACTCTCATATACATGGATTTATATTATACAGAGTGCTTAAAAAAATCATACTCAGTGCCCAAAAGTTACATTTTTGCAGTTTTGGGCGTTCAGTAATTGTATAACACACCGTCTCCAAATCTCCTATGTGTCAAAAGGGGCCTCAGGATGCAGGGCCCCGTAGCAGATGCTACCGCTGTACCTGCTATAGCTACGCCGCTGCTTGCAAGCTGTCCTCATCTTTTCAATTAGACATTGAAAAGGGGTGAAGTTTTTTTAGCCCTCTCAATTCTTTCTGTCACTCTTAGAGCCAAATTTTCTTCACTAAGTTGTTCCACGTATCTAGTTTACTGTTATGGATGGTAGTTACAGGTTCTCCTCACCTGTATAGGTATAGAAATTAACCAGAACATTTTCTCCCATTGACTTTAATGGGGTTCGAGTTCAAGTTCTAGTTTGAATAGAACCTCAAACCAAACACACAAGAGTTCAAGGTTCTAATCGAACTAGAACTTTTTACTGCTCACCTATCTGTAGCCCTATTGTCTGCAGTTCTATCCAGTCATTCCGCTTTGCATTTTCTGAACTTCCCACCTAATTTTTTTATCAGATTTGAGGTTGTCATGTCATGACTTCCTATTATTCAGATTAAGATATACAACAAAAAGTATGTAAAAATGTTAAAGACACTTCAAAGTCATTGGTACCTGGAAGAGTTCAGCGGAACCCCATGTCATCTTTGAGTACAAAAGTTTTATACAATAAAAGAGCAAAATTATTGTACACTTAAGGATATAAATACAAATTACACTTATTTTTATGATATAAATTAATATTTAGGGCAACATGTATGAATGAGTCATTTTCACTGTCCTGGAGAGAAATGCGGCAAAAGTGAGTGTTCCACCTTTTTTCCCTATGTATGATGCATCGTTCAGGCAACTTTGTCACACTGTGTACCCGACCTGACACTTTGTAATGCGCCAAAGATGTGGTGGTATTCTGGTGGTGTGTCGCACCACATTCTTCATATTAGACACATTTTTGAGATACGGTAAAACTTGACGCATATCTGCTCAAACAGCCAGACCAGATTAAATGTGGTAGCTGTAGTAGAACTAGATTAGCCATAGGGTCAAAAATGGCCCTTATATCTCAACTTATACCAGTAAAATAATAAAAAAGTTATTTATTTTAATTATCAAAATATATAAAGTATATAAAATTAAATTATATAAATTTAATAATAAAATATTTAAAATAAAATTAATATAAAATTATATAATATCCCCAAAATATAAAATTATCTCCTATAAAATGTATTTCAAATTAATATAATCTAAAATTAATTTGAAATTAAGCCACAGAACCCCAGCTTTCTACACAGGAGAATCCCGCTCCCATGGCCCCCATGGCCCCAAGCACCTGAATGTGACAGCAACAAGATGGAGTCCGGTGTGAATGCAGCCATGATATAATGAGTCAGTAGATCCTGGGAGGACTTTGTTCTTTAGGAGATATACACATGTATGAAAACTGTCTTGGTCTAAGACTTTCTTTGTTGCCCATTGCAACCAATCAGAGCAGCCTTTTCATTTTTTTAGAGCACTATATGAAATGAAAGGGGAAATATGATTGGTTGCTATGAGCAACAAGGAAAGTCTTAGATCAAGACAGTTTTCATAAATGTGCCCTATAGTGTGGACTGTTCTAAAGGCAATTGCTACAGCTGAGATCTCCCCATGCACCAATGTTACAGAGAGAGCTCCAACGACCACGGAAACTGGGCTCCAACAGTTAAACTGACGCTGCATTGTGGGCATAGGTGTAACTTTAGGGGAGTACAGAGGGGACTGGTCCCCCCCACTTTTTTCTGGGTGGGGGACGGTCCCCCCCACTTTTTTGCCACTTCAATAAAAAATAATCCATATGAAAGCATGAGAATACGGTAAGTGGGGAGAGCAGAGCACGGAGGAAGAAGTTAATCCTTTGCCTCCTATATTTCTGTGCATCTTGGGGGTACAGAGTAGGCAGCAGCCTCAAGTGCCAGTGCAGAATGAGAGCAGCGCTGATTGGTAGAGCAGGAGTCAGCAGGGGTGCTTCACCAATCAGAATGCTGCTCACAGCACACTCTGTATCTGGGGCTGTATCTTTCCTTCCCCTCGTATACCACTTCCCCTATGCTCAGCCTTCATCAGAGAAGAGCAGCTCTTGCCGAATGCCAACTGCACCAGACTACAGGAGAAAGGTTAGAAGTGGATAGGGTGCCTGGCGTTGTATGTACATGTGAGTAGGGTATCGACTGTATATATGAGATGTGTATATACTGTACAGCCATGTATCTAGCCACTAGCTAGTCACTTCTTCCCTTACGCGCTGGGGAAAATGAAAGTAAATGGCGCTGGCCCCGCAGCATTTTAGAAGTACGGACTGGCCAGCGCATACTTATAAAACACCTGGTATATAGCAGAGTGCACAGTATGCTCCACAATATGCTGTGTGCACATACCTTAAGGGTACACTCATGCAGAAGATATGAATGCTGATTCTTGTGTGGATTCAGTGCTGGATCTGCATCAGAACTGGCGTCCAATCCGGCAGGAAACTGATTTACATTATACCCTATGTAAAATCAGTGCTGTCATTTAGATGACACTGATTTTACTCGAGTATTTTCGGCGCATACTGTCAGCACCTACAAAGAATTGTTCGTGCAAAGTGGGCAGTCTGGGTCGTTTGCTCGTCGGAAATCTGCGTTTGCAAGCGCTGAATTTCCAACAAGCAAACAACACTGTCAGTGCCAAAAAAAGTCATGTGAACTCCTAAGTGTGTAATATGTCTGTGTTCAATATATGTATATATACACACACACAATTTCTGGGGTACCTTGTCTAATATAATCTCTGTTGTACAGTGTGTAATGTAATCCCCGGGGTACGGTGTGTAATATAATCTTTGTTGTACAGTGTGTAATGTAGTAATCTCTGGGGTACAGTGTGTTATGTACTCTCTGTGGTACAGTGTGTTATGTAATAATCTCTGGGGTACAGTGTGTAATTTGATATCTGGGGTATGGTGTAATATAATCTCTGTTCTCTGTTGTACAGCATGTAATATAATCTCTGTTCTCTGTTGTACAGCGTGTAATGTAATCTCTGGGGTACAGTGTGTATTGTAATCTCTGGGATATGGTGTAATGTAATCTCTAGGGTACAGTGTGTAATGTACTCTCTGGGGTACAGTGTGTAATGTAATCTCTGGGGTACAGTGTGTAATGTAATCTCTGGGGTATGGTGTAATGTAATCTCTGGGGTACAGGGTGTAATTTAATCTCTGGGGTATGGTGTAATATAATTTCTGTTGTACAGTGTGTAATGTAATCTCTGGGGTACAGTATGTAATGTAATCTCTGGGGTGCGGTTTGTAACGTAGTAATCTCAAGGGTACAGTGTATAATGTAATCTCTGGGGTACAGTGAGTAATGTAATTCATTTCTAGAGTTCAGTGTTTAATATAATACATTTTTGGGGTATATTGAATTATATTATTTCTTGAGTATAATGAGCAATTCATTTGTAAGGTGCAGTTAGTAATGTAATTTCTGTGGCTCCCATGTGTAATATAATTCATTTCTGGGGTGCAGTGAGTGATGTAATTTCTGGTGTATGGTTTGCAATGAAATACATTTTGGGGTAGAGTATGTGACATAAGTGATTCCTAGAGGACCAGTGAGATCGAGTTCTTATATTTTCCTCACTCTATCGTGTATATTACAAATTTAATGGAGTAGTGACGGGTGGATGGGAGGGTTTAAGCGAAATTTGCTGCATTGTGCAACATTTTATATTTCTATGTAGAGGGGGAAATATTTTAGGTGGGCTGCTTCGGTTTCATTGCCAGGGCTGCTTTTTAGTCCCAGTCCAGCCCTGAACTTCCGTAATCAGTAATTCATAACCTTACGGATTGCACCTAAAGTGTTTGCCATAAGGACTCTGCCCAGACCTGCTAGGGGAGCTCAAAGCGCTCCCCCAGACGTCCTGGCTTGGTTAGAGGGGGCCGCTTCACTGCAGGGAGAGGAGGGAAGAGAAGGGAAGGGAGGGGAAGTGAAAGGGAAAGTGAGTGAAGGAGGGAGGGATGGAAGATAGGGGATGAGAGGGAAAATTGGTCCCCCCCACTTTTTGAACCAAAGTTACGCCCCTGATTGTGGCGGCCATTTTGATTGCACTCTCACTGTGGTTAGTTGGGAGGGTCGAGCTACACTATGTGACGGTACAGAAATGTGTGATCACCAGAGTAGAGCACTGTGTTAGAGAGGAAGAGACGGTTCTGTAACTCTACCGCTAGGGAGAGTATTTGTAATTAGTTATGTTATGCCATGTTATTTGTTTCACTCTATTTTCATGTTTGCAATTCTCCAAGCCATATACAGTATCACCTGTATAACATTTGAAATAAATCTGCCAAGTGTTTTATCCCTAACTCTGGGAGTTTGTGCTGAGTTTAGACAGGGGTTTCCCGAGTCGACGTCTGGCAGAAGAGGAATCCCCCTCCTGCATACCTGGAGAGCTGATAGGAAGATGCGGATGAAGGCACTGTGTTATGGAGATTGTCAAAAAACCCTGCCCAAGGAGGTTGGCCCAAAGGGTGTTACACTCGCATTCATTTCTACGCATGTTTGGCGCATTACTAATGTGCCAAAGTACCGTGATGCGCCAAACACATACGCTAGGCACATCGGTCCTATGGTGCGTTTTATGACCACTCACTACTTTCATATATTCAGGCGCATTATACACTGAAAAAAAGGGGTGAGAAATGTTGTTGAGGTGCCAAGTTTCATACATGTCTCCCTTAATGTTTTCTCGGCTGTGACCAGAATACCCATTGAAGTGGATGAAAAGATACGCACCTTTCACTGCAGCCATGACATGAAACAGTAAGGAGATAGGTGCAGGTAACCTCATTTATCTGACTTTCATGCTCTTGTAAAATATGATATACCCTTTCTGTAACCTGCTTTTGACACTAGAAATGCATATGTATCACAATCTCAAACAGGGTGTATGGAGTAGGCTAAGAATCACCTAATAAGAGCTAAGGCCTGATAAAAACCCCTTGGCCTGCCATGTAACTCAACACATGACACCATACCTCTTACCTGTTTGTCATATAAAAACATTTTTACATCATTGAAATCACTGTGTCCATAAAAGTCTGATGAATTTAAATATAACCTTATTTATCCCACATGGTGAACTGTATAAAAAATATATATATTTAGTACCAGAATTGAATTTTTGCTTCTTCCCCCCAAAAAAAATGGAATAAGAAATCATCAATAAAAGGTATGTTTCCACAAATGGTACCAGTGAAAACTCAAGCTAACCCCATCAAAAACAAGCCCTGAAACAAGTCTATCTATGGAAAAATTAAAAAGTCATTGTTTTCAGAAAATGGCAATGCAATCCAAAAACTCTGCAATCCAAAAACTCTGCTGTCTCCAGAATTATACTGAACCATGGAATAAAGATTACATGGTTTTCATATAGCGCAGTGAAAACCTAAAACAATGTTCCAGCTACACTTTTTGTCTTGTTCTCTCTAAAAAAAAATATATTACCTATATTACATATCAAGTTGCACCACTTAAAGCAAAGACAAGTTTTTTTTCTCAGCAATGTCAAGAGAAAAATAAAGTATTAGCTTGGGAAAAGCAGATCTGAAAATGATGTCATCACTTATGCAAAAATTGCTGCATTGAAAATGGTAAATGCATTGGCGAGGCAATGGTGATACATAGTGGGATAGGCAGTAGAACCACTGATATGCAGGGGGCTAAGTCAAAAATGTAATCTATATTACGTAAAAAACTAGAGGAAAAGGGGTGGTGATACAAAGGACAATTAAATGAATCATTGTTGAAATATCAAGGGTGCAGGCAGACATATTCCAAAACCTAACATCAGACACCAATAGACTTCAGCTAACTCCTGGTACAAATATTGACCTGGGTCTAGAGACCCAGGTCAAGAGTTTCAACCAATACCTCATGTCTCAATAATGTAATTCCTTAACTATCACTTTTTGGATTTGAGCGTTTTATGACCATTTTGTCAAAAGCTCTCTTCAAAGATAATATATTACAATGTTGTATTTAATATAATTTTCCAGTAATAGTTTGTATACGAAAAAGTGCAATAATATTGATTTATCTCATGCTCTGCATAAAAGGAAAGTATTGTTTAGTTTACTTGCATTGGAAAATAGAAAGAATAAGCGGGAGAATGTAGAAATTATATTTTGATGGCACACATGATCAAATGCTTAAAGACAACAGACCTGCTCTTTATGATTTAGCACAGATTAATAAGTGTATTCAAGAGCCCTTTATGACATTTTGAAATTGAGAAATCTTTTGGAGAGTACAGGAAGAGCTCAATTTTCTGATCTGTTACACGTATTGTAATTTGAAATGCCAGACTATTATCTTCAAGGACAGGTCCTTGTGGACCACCTGAAGTTTTCTCTCACAGTTTTACTTCATGAAATAATATACAGCAGTCTTTTTCCAATTTGTCTGACTGTTATGAAAGTTAAGTTTGTCTTTCTCTCTTTTAGTGTCTTGATTCTACGATTAAAGGTTTCCTCCTTTTTATTATTTTATATGGTCAGCAAGAGAAAAATTAGGTATTATAATTTTGGGCCCCTTTTCCAGGACTGATGGTTTTACTAACTAAAGTGAGTCCCTGAGATATTCCAAAGAATCAGATACAGACACTGAATAAATACCACATGTTGAATAAATCATGGCAGCTAGGAAATATTAATTTCCTAATATCAAGTTATTATCTATATAGAAATATTCCAATAACATCACAGAAATGCTCAGGATTTTAAAGGAATTTGCCAACCATCTGAAAGTAGTGGTAAAAGAGGGAATTTCAAGGTTCTGAACTCTAAATCTATATAAATCATTTAGCTAAATCTATATGAGGGTTGCTGTTACAGAACAAGGTAGTGGATCCTTTGAGTCACTGCGATTAATGGTAATGATTGAACCACGTCACGGAGCATATTCTAACGAGCTCCCTGGTATTCAACAGAGTCCGCCACAAGGCCAGTTGGACTTTGCTGAGGGGGACTCCCAGGTCATTCTCCCTGACCTGGCTGTTCACTGTGACGGTGAAGGTGCAGTCATGGTGCAGGAGGATCAGGCAGAGACATGGTCAGTGGACAGACATTAAGGTCGGGGCAGGCAACAGATAGGACATTTTCAGGTCACTGGCAGTAAGGCCAGGGCTTGTGGCAGGCAAAGAATAGTTAGGAACATAGCACGGGTGAAATTCAAGTAAACACAAAATGACTCAAGACTCTAGAACACTCACCAACACAGTTGGAAGGTGCAGAAGGGAAAGAGACTTAATATAGAGACCAGCTGTCCCTTTAAATCCACAAGAGTCAGCGCATGCGCAACCTAAGAAGCGGAGACGGGCACGCCGGCCAGTGTCTGCAGGCTGATCAGGAACAGGGAGTGGTGAGTATAAGTGTCGGGAAGTGGAGACATGAGCAAAACCATGGTCCGGAGTGGGGATCTTGGTGCACCTCATGACAGCTGCTCACCTTCCCTTGGCCATTTATACTACTGAGGCCTTGTTATGTGACAAAGAGGCCTTTGACTGTCCTCGGGTACCAAGAAAAGAGGCAACTACAACCTGTCACTTATTGATGTGGTTTCCATAATTCACAATGGGTAAAGAGGATATGGCTTAGCCCTATTCAAAATGGAGAAATCTAATAGAAAAATGTATCATGTAACTAGGGCTTTATAGCTATTCTCCTAAATGCAATTTGCTGGTCAAGTGGGTAGTAAATATTTATGAACACTTGAGAATCTAGAAATCATGAACATCATGTCACTAGTAAATCTGTCAATTAAGTTTTTACAAAGTAAACCAGTCACTTTTTGTGCATGTGATCTTGAAAAAGTAAAACAAAAAATTTGGATCTTCTTTATGTTAGACTGGTGAAATACATGTAAATCCAGAGGATGTCAAAGGGATTATGTAGGTTTTCATGTCACAAGATCTTTAAAAATGATCAAGAATTTGGTAAATATTTTGAGCATATCCTAAACATGTACTCCTTTGTCCTCAAGATACTAGTTTCTTATTTCCATAAAATTATTTCTGCTACAAAAGTAAAGATATCCTCAAAAAATCAACAAGGGCAATTTACTCTGTCAACACAGAAATACTAAATTACAAGAGATGGTAACACACAAAAATGCAGATAAACGTTATTACTCTGTGCCCCTCCACCAAGATCTGTCCTCTTCCTTCCCAATATTTGATCATTCCCTACTGTTGCAAACGCTCTTATTTCTTGGCATCACAGACTTGACTCAAATTTACTTCTTTGTGCCAAATGTTAACTTTTTGCTGTATGAGATCCCAGTAGGTCTTTTGGGAATTCTTCTTCTTTATCTCCTGCTTTCTAAAGCGTAACATCCAGAAAACAAGGTTCATTTTCTTTTCCCTCTTTCACTTAACTGCTTTATCAGATCTATCATGGTCAATGAATTCACGCTTTCACCAGTCCCATTTGCCACAGGATAACCTTGACACCACCCTGTCTTGTAAACTGCATATTCAACCCTTACCACCACCTGCTGCCTCCTCAACATTTCTTAAATCCACACTTTTATTAATTTAGACCCTCTAAAATACTAGTTCATGCCCTTGTCACCTTCCACTTAGACTACTACTTCTTCTACTACTTCTTCTTTCTCTTGTCTAACACTTTTGATCGCCTCCAGGAGGAGAGGCTTTTGAAAGGAAGGGAGATATTGTGCAGCTCAGTGTGTTCTGTGACCTTGAATTGAAAAAGCATTGTTTTTTACCACTTTTTTGCCAGCAGACCTCTGATAAAGGGGGTGAAATTGTCCTGTTTTTTTCAGTTCTAAATTTCAATCACTGGCGTGTCAGTGTTCCCAAAAACCGGCATAACTTATCCCTATAACTTTTAAATAGTTTTATTGAAGTCCGTGCGTCTGTTTGCCGCAAAGAGCTCAGTTGTATGCATATTGTGTTACACATATTTTATAGTAAATTGCGCCTGTTGTCAGTGGTGGGAAGACCGCCATATAACATTTAAATACTCTTATTGCAGTCCGTGCGTCTATTTGCCACATAGAGCTCAGTTGTACTCATATTGTGTTATACATATTTTATAGTAAATTACGCTTGTTGTCAGTGGTGGCAAAACTGCCATATGTAATCCAAAATAACTTTTTAATACTTCTATTTCACTCAGTGGGGTCTCATTTGGGCTAATCATGCATCTGTACGAAAGTTTTTGAAAATTACAATTCAAGTCCTACTGGGCTTTTTGTAAATCCAGGGACTAAAAGAAAATTTTTGATTTGTGTACGTTCTTCCCCCAACCCGCATTTCCCAAGATATTTGATAGAAACTTTTCTGTTTCAAAACCTATTGGCGTTGGAAAGGGAAAGAGGGCGGAGTCACCAAGGGTCCTCAGTGTCCCCGCTATTTAAAAATTGTTCTTTTGGGAGCTTGACGGGGGTTTTTCCCGGAAATTTCCCCTTCGCGGTTGTTGCACGCTTGAGTAATGCCCTTTTTCCAAAATTTGAAACATCTGAATTTGCAGGCGGCCTGTTGGAATAAAAGGTTTTAAAAAACCTGCCCCTCCCTGCGGGTTTGAAACACCTGAAATGTGGAGGGAGACATAGCCATAGGGAAAGCGAAATTTGTATCGCCCTTCCCTTACCCCCAAATTCTATCCTTTTCTTTTTTAAATTTTAAGTTCATCAATTTCCCCCTTTTTCTTTACCTTTGCTTTTTTCTAATTGACTCATGACAAAATACCCTTTTAGGATTCAAATCTCCTTTGACTTCCAGTGTGGCAATTGAATGGAACCGGGTATACAAATGTTTCAACAGACCGGGCAAAATTTGCAATATTAAAGGTTTACTGCACGTACGTTTTTTACATTTTGACCCCCACTATTTTCTTTAACAAGTTTTTTAAATCATAATGGTATTCCCTACAGACCTTTACCAGCGTTGTATATATTAATAGCTTCCAATCTGCCCCTTTTTTAAATTCATAAAAAAATTTTGGTTTTTTATGTTCCATGTTATCTGAACATCCCCGCAAAAATCGGTCATCCCCATCATAAGCTGTGTTTTTTAAGGAGATTCTGTGTTCCCCCTGGGTGAAAACACAATGCAAAATTGTACAATGTCCTTCCTATCATGTTGGGGGTGATACGCATCTTATTTATAAAACCCCCAGGCTCCGGGGGGTTCTTTTTTGTAATCCCCAACTTTTTTAGCTAACTGCAATAAACATTGGGTGCATAAGGCCTTCCTTTCCCCACTCTTCCTTTTTGGGCGAAAGGGGACCTGAAAAGGGGTTTAACTTCTCTGCCCCTTTACCTTTTTTGCTTCAATTTGTTTATTTGTCTTGTCCCCCCCCTCTTATGATGTTACAGCATCTAATTGAAAACCCCGGGTCCCTTTAATTTGGCTTTGTCATGGTCCATATGCAGGTGGATGTACTGTTAAGTATGATCTATTTTTTTTTGGGGCAATGGGTGTATTTTCCTGAAATTTAAAGGGACATCTCCTAAGTAGTGCTTTTCTCTTTGATGGGGTAACTACAGCCCCTTTGGGGCCCCCTTCAGAGATTCTTTAAAGGGGGGCACTTGGATTTCCCTGAGTTAACGGGGAGGAAACCTAGGCGGGTCAGGAGTTTCCTGCAATAAAATATCTGATGTTTTGGGGGTTTGCAATAAGTGCTGCTCGTGTAGAGGTGTGGTGTCAGGGCAAACTTGAAGCACTTTAGCGGTGCTACTGAAGGTCTCTCTTTTTATTTGAGACCGCTCCGTACAACATGTAAACATGTCACCCTCAGCAACTACAATGTTCTTAGCTTTTGGGTTTTATCAATACTTTTTTGACTGTACCACCATCTAAGGTTTTGGTGTAGTATCAAAGGTGTAGCGTGCAGTGGTGTTAATATGGGCTTGTCAGTGTTATCTGAGGGGTCCCTAAGCTAACAACTGCGTTTTGGCTTCACCTATCCAATTTTCAAAACATTTCCATTTCTTTCGTTCTTTTTCAACAAAAGCTACTTCGTAATGTCTCTAAATCCCATGTACCCTTTTTGAGGGAACTCAGGATAAAACAATCGCCTTTACTCCCAAAAATGATTTTTGCTACCCCATATATTTTTAGCATATGGGTCAAGGGCCCTCCGTATATAGGATGTACTTTTCCCATCGGGGGACATAGACTTTTCTTTTTTGCAAGTTATGAAAACATTCCCCATGTTTATGAATCCTTTTTAAACCCAAAGGGAAAAGTACCCCCCCCTCAGATGGACTAAAACAAAAGTTTAAAAGCCTCCCATAATACCCTTTTACTGAGGGACTCCCTTTCCAGTGGACACTTTCTATATTTTCTTAAAAGTTTTGAGCATGTGCGATTTCTATACCTGTTTAAAAAAAACAATACAATGGCAAATTTTCAAATGAAATTAATAAACCCATTCTATGGAGACTTATATAGTAAACAGTTATACTAACACAAGGAAAATTCTGTGAAAAATAAACCCAAAAACAACCAAAAAAAAGAAGGAAAAAATGCAAAAATAAACAAATTAATGTGCACACAATGCAAACCAAAACCCTATAAATAAACTAAATTTTTTTTCACGCTTGAGGGCAGCCGCCCCTAAGAGAAGAAAAACACAGAGAAGACAAAAAAAAACAAAAGCCCCCCAATAAAAAACTGGGGTACAAGACAACAAAACAAAATTCAGTAAAAAACAGATAACTTATTTCACTTTAAAGCAACACTGCAAATTGGGCAATTTCTTATCTCACCTTAACTTTTACAACTCTAAAAAACTTTAAATCTAAACTATAAACCAAATTTATACGTGGGAAAAGTGGGGGAGGGAGAAAATAGAGAAAACCCCTCACAAACAAATAACAGGGTCCAAAACCTTTTTGCAAGGAACATGGTTTTTTGTGTGGAAAAAACCACCGTCTAGCAATCCCAGTCCAAAGCAAAGGGGGGGCTTGCGTATCCCGTTCCTCACTCCGGTGATAGGTTTTCAACCGGGGCAGGCACCAAAATGATGTAATTTTCTTTTCTTAGCAACCCTCTTCTCCCCCGGGCCTCAAAACACAAAAATCACTGGGGTTCTATTTAAAAGATTAAATAATTTTTTTATGGATGACATGATTTTTTAAAGGGTAAGGGGTGATCAAAGAGAAGGGGAGCTATTACAATCCAACAAAGATAATATAACATAAGAATAGGTTTCAATCCAATCCGTGTCTTTAAAGTAAAGTACCATTTAATTTTTAAAATCAGACACCCCCTCATCTACCAAAAAATAAAATGAATACTCTGACATCTGCCTTAGTTACGCTAAAATAATAACCTTAAATAAGCAGCAGCTTTGACCTTTTTTTCAAATGCCACGGCCCTTTTAACGTACTCTAGACCAAATATTATGAGTGACGGAACAGAACATTCCGTATCCTAGTCAAAATTCATACAGAATATTGGGAAAAAAGATTTTAAATTTTAAAAGACAAGATGATCCCTAAAAAAAAATGCTAAAATTATCAAAATTATTTTCAATTCGTTTCAAACGGGGTTTTAAAAATAGTTGTGATTTTCCCCTCTTTCAATAAGAACTGTCAAAAAATTTTTCCCCTACCTTTTAAATTTTTATATTTTTGAACATGGACGAACTGCAGGTGGAAAACGAGCAAAAGGGGGTAAGGAAAGGAGGTAAGGTACAAGAAGTGCTCCTTCCTTTAATCTGTGGGCATCAAATTTAAAGGGGGAGAAGGATAGTTAATGTCCATTCAACAAAAAAAGGGGGTTGAAAAAACACTTTTTTCAGCACTTTTTAAAAACTGTGGGTCCCGACAGGTTTTAAAGGGTCTGCTGCGGGCCAACAGGGATAGTCAATGTCCGTTCCTAAAATGGTGGTTAAAAAACTCCTTTTTCCCGCCTTTTTAATGTGGGCAACAGGGTTTTAAAGGTCCCTACTGCACCGGGCAGGTAAGTCAAAGTCCAGTTCCCAAAAAAATGGTGGGTTCCAAACCCCTTTTCCCGGGACTTTTTAATCTGTGGGTCAGACACTGTTTTGGGGTCATGCTGCGGTCCAGGGCAGGCATAGTCAATGTCCAGTTCAACTAAAATGGTGGTTCAAAGACTTCTTTTTCCAACACTTTTAAATCTGTGGATCAGACAGTTTTAGGGTCATGCTGCGGTCAAGGACAGGGATAGTCAATGTCCAGTTCAACTAAAATGGTGGTTCAAAGACTCCTTTTTCTGGCACTTTTTAATCTGTGGCTCATGCTGATTTAAGGGTCATGCTGCGGTCCAGGACAGGCATAGAGTCAATGTCCAGTTCAACATAAATGGTGGTTCAAAGACTACTTTCTTCCGGCACTTTTTAATCTGTGGTCATGCAGTGTTTGAGGGCATGTTGTGATAAGGACAGGATAGTCAATGTCCAGTTCAACTAAAATGATGGTTCAAATAACCTGCTTTTTTGCATTTTTTAATTTGTGGGTCATGCAGTTTAAGGGTCATGCTGTGGTACAGGACAGGGATAGTGAATAGTCTGTGACTTTTTTTTCTGTGACTCTTGTTGCCTAATTGTCTTGCCTAAGATGTAGCACGTATCCAGTTTCCTGTTGTGGATGTTAATTACAGCTTCTCCTCCCCTGTTTGGGTGAAAAGAATGAAGCTGTTGTTCCTCTCCCATAGACTTTAATGGCTTTGGGGCGATATCTATTATCGGCTATCGGATATCGGCATGATAATTGCCAATATCGACTATCGATCCGATAATGATAGTTGACACAATCACTCATCACTACTCAGGACCTTTGACATAAACCTTTTTATGATGATTTCAGAGAAGCTTAATAAGTGGATGAGGAAAGAAGGGCAGTGCACAGGGCTAGGACTGTGGGTAGGCAGAGGCAGGCAGCTGCCGAGGGTACACACATCTGCATTTCAGAATGGAGGCCAAAATATGTAAGGAGTGGGTCCAGGGGCAGGGTGTAATAGGAGAGCTGTAATTATACACCATTTTGCAGTACAATAATTCCCAAAAACTGGAGTAAAAAGTGATAAAATATAAGCAGGTATCTGAAAATGGTATCAATGAAAAAAAAATTTCAGTCCACAAAAACATCCCCTCACACAGGATGTAGATAGAAAAATAAAAAACGTTATTGGTCTCAGAAAATGGCGTTGCAAAGCAAATAAATAAAAAAAAGAATCCTCGGAATCCCAATGACCTGCAGAATGCAGATAACATTTTATACTATATACTGCACTTCCAAAAAAAAAAATGGCACAATTGTGTTTTTTCCCATTTCACCTAACTGGGCAGGGACCAGCTGCAGGCTCCATGTGTCAGGTCAAAGTTAGGGATTTCATTTTTTCCAGTGGCAGAGGCAGAGGGTTGACTATTAAACTATTTGCACCAGGCGCACCAGACACCAAAATATCTTGTCCCGGCGCTGTCAGTGCAACAGGCCCAGGTGTACACTGTGTCCGAAGGATGGAGAAAGGGTTGAAAAGGTTGCCTCATCATAGACATCCACTTTAATATAGGAGCTACTGCTTCAATCAGCTGATCACCACCACAAATTCAGTTTCTATGGCCGCTAGCAAAAAGATGTTTTAACAGGGGGCAAAACAATGTGTTTAATTATTTTACAATGGCATAAACAGTCTAAGTAATTGCTTGTAAGTGGCTTTCTGCAAACGCTCACATATGTAGACCAAAGCAGTTCACCCTCCAACACCACTTTTTTGTATGACATGCATAGCGCATAACCTAATAGGGCATATCAGTGAGGGTTTTTTTCAACCCCTTTTAATGAAAAAAATCTACATATGAATAACATTTTACATTTTTACAATTTTACATTTACATTTTACACAATTTACATTTCAGAGTTAAAAATGAATGAATCAAGTGTTAAGCAAATTTCCTTTCAATAGCTGTTTTGTTACATCTCAGTCTGATGTATATAGGAAAAAATCTATCAAATGATGCACATTATATAAAATTGATGTTTTAGATAAATATCTTGTCTACAAGACTTATTACCATGATAAGAGACTGTTTTCAGGGTCAAATTGTGAATCATATGTGAAATGTATTTAGAACATCATAATGACATATTAGAAGATATGTAGGACGCCAAATGATCTAGTATATTTATGCATGGTAACCGAAGGAGCTGTTTATATACTTGCTTCTTTTATAAATCTTAAAAGAAAGAATTAAAGAAAGTTGTATTTTATTTAAAAATAGCCTTAAAGAAAAATCACTGTTAAGACCAAGTTCTACTTCCCTAGGCACAGAAATAACCTTTGATTAATCTCTTTCACTAGAGGTCTCATATACATAGCCATACTATAGCACCCTTAGGCGGGGTTCACACAGCTTATTCAAGCCGTAATTGCCATAATTGCGGGACGGATTTCGCCCGCAATTATGGCTTGAGTATGGGGCGGGGGGCGGCTGCTTGCCGACCCATAGACATGCATTATCCACGGCGCGTATCCCGCTGGGGTAATGTGCATGTTACTTTTTCCCCGCCCGGCGTATTCGCTGAGCGGGGAAGAGAGACAGAATCCATATTTCTCTATAAGAACTATGGATTACCGTAATGCCTGGCACGGATTTCAGCCGTACTGCAGCGCAGTACGGCGCGCAATACGGCTGGAATCCGTGCCCGAAATAAGCCGTGTAAACGGCCCCTTAGATTTTTAATGTACCTATATTTAGATATATGCTACATTATGGTGGTTTTTTACCCCCAAAACATGTTTTTTAGGGTAGATTATGGTAGTGTTTACATGTGTGCTCAAAAATTGTATCCTATTAATAACCAATCCACCTTTTTACAATGGTTACAAACAGGCCTTAGGTTAGACCTCCAGCTTGTTATAGTAACTTAGGGCCACATGTATAAACATGTTTAGGTCTGTAAGGGAAGATCTCTCCTTAAGGAGAGCACCGAACGATCGGCTTGTAGAGTTTGTTTTGCCTTTTCGCCCTCTACTTTTGCATCTGCATATCACAAGGCATTATGGGAAAGGGGCTGAGAGCGCCACAGCGCCCTCTGTTGATGTAACAAATTCTCAATTTTCTTTTGACCCACTGAGTCTTGAGAAAGCAAAAAGGATTTTTTAGCCAAGCCGTATCTCTCATCTGCAAACAAA
>JAODAL010064604.1:0-18638 GCA_025379985.1 Phyllomedusa bahiana
CTTTCCCCGGGGGGGAGTTTTAAGTTAGTGTATCAGCTAGAGAGGTAGGAACCCAAAATGTTGGGGTTTGCCCAATGGGGATGTGTAAAGTGAAAAAAGGAGAAGACCAAGAATGCCCCTGGGGAAACCCCGACAGCAAGAAAAAGAGGAGGAAGAAGCGGAAAAATGAGACATAAAAAAGCGTCAAAGGTGGGAAAGAACTAAAAGAGGGGTGTCCTATCCCAATAGCACGGAGTCTAGGAGAAGAGGGTGATAAACAGTGTCAAACGCGCAGGAGACCCAAGAAAACCAGCAAGGGTAGTTACCCTGGATTTAGCGTGAAGAGATCATGGAGACTTTGTTGACATTTTGGAGTGTAAAGGCAAAAAACCTGATTGCAAGGATCGAAAAGAGAGTTTGTAGAGAGTAGCTTAGGGGGAGTAACCAAGGTTTCCCAGGAGTTTAGAATGGGAAAGTTGCCCCCCAATCAGAGTATCTTTTATTTTAATTGAAATGAAAGGACTCTGATTTGTTGCTATGGGCTCTAATTTGTACAGGGCTCTGATTGGTTTGCTAGGGGAAACAAAGACGTCTTGGGGTGCTTTACAGGGTGCATTTTTAAACGTTTTTTACTGCGTTTTTTTTGTCCAATGTAAAATTTGGGGTCCGGATTGGGTCCGGCCCAAATTTGCGGCGCCTTCGCAAAATAACGCGGAAAAAATCGCAGTAAAAAAACGTTAAAATTCCCTGTGAAAGCCCCCTTACTGTAGCCCGCTTTTACAGGGGCCTTTTGTGTCTAATAATTTTTGGGGTACAGTTATTATTACATAGCTTCTAAGTTTAACCCTGCTTAAAAGGCTTAAAGGGGTTTTGCCAATAAAAAATTTGACAGGGCCCAAAAGGGGTTTTTAAAACTTTTCTAAATTATGTGAAAAAAATAACCCTTTGGGGGCTAAACCCTGACAAAATCCCCCTTAAATTTTCCTGACGTTTACATTAGCACGACCAGGACAGAAGGACTGATTGGCCCACTTGCTGTTTGACTTTTATCTGATGACAGGGAACATGAAGGAGCTTGCAAGTGGCTGGAGAGAAAGTGCAGTGTATGAGGCTGTGTCTTTTGTATAGATTATCCACTGGTTGTAATGTAATTATTTGAGTAAACATTGCAGACACTCCCTTCTTCCTGGCTCTCTGCTCACCCCCTCCCTCTACCCCTGCAGCCGTTATGATTCAGCATGCTTTGTTTATATTCTCTCCTGAGCAGATAAGAGGTAAGGAACTCACTTCATGGCAAAACCCCTTTAATATGCCAAAATATTTTAGTGGCCTCCGTAAACCCTAAACCCTATTGCAGTTGTGATTGCAGATACAGTTATATCAATAATGCCAAAAAGTGCAAAGAAGCACAAAGAGTACACAAAAATATTTTTTTAATGTTAATAAAAAAAATTATATAGAATTATTTTAAATACAAAGCTGCAACAGGAGGGCTATACTGGAGCGTCCCTTTAATGTTGCTAACCACCAATTTTTTTCATGAAAAATCAGAGGTTTTGCCACAGTCTCGCCTCTCGAATACCACAGAATAATCAAAAAAATATCTTTTATAAGGAGCATAGATCAGTCAGCAGCAGAAGCAGTCTAGTGATAGCATGTAAGGAATGTGAAAACCTCAGTTGCTGACTTCTTCCTTCAACAGACTACAGCCTACTATTCATTGAAGTATACAGTATCCCACAAAAAGTAAGTACACCCCTCACATTTTTGTAACTATTGTATTATATCTTTTTATGGGAGAAACCTGAAGATATGACACTTTGATACAACATAAAGTAGTCAGAGTACAGCTTGTAAATGTGGTGTGATCTCAAAATAACTCAACATACAGCCATCAATGTCTGAACCGCTGGCAACAAAAGTGAGTACATCCCAAAGTGAAAATGGGAGAAATTGTGCCCCAAAGTGGTTAATATTTTGTGTGGCCACCGTTATTTTCCAGCACTGCCTTCACTTCTTGGGGATGGAGGTCACTAAGCTTAGGTTGCAGCCGCTGGGCTCCCCCTTGCACTCCTCCATGATGTCATCACGGAGCTGGTGGATGTTAGAGACCTTGCGCTCCTCCACCTTCCATTTGAAGATACCCCACAGATGCTCAATAGGGTTTAGGCCTGGAGACAGGCTTGGCACCTTTACCCTCATTTTCTTTAGCAAGGCAGAGGTCGTCTTGGAGGTGTTTGGGGCCGTTATCATATCGAAATACTGCCTTGTGGCCCAGAAGAGAGGGGATCATGCTCTGCTTCAGTATGTTATAGTACATGTTGGTATTCATAGTTCCCTCAATGAACTGTAGCTTCCCACAGCCTGCAGCACTCATACAGTCCCAAACCATGACACTCCCACCACCATGCTTGACTGTAGGCAACACAAACTTGTCTTTGTACTCCTCACCTGGTTGCCCCCACACACGCTTGACATCGTCTGAACCAAATAAGTTTATCTTGGTCTCATCAGACAAGAACATGGTTCCAGTGATCCATGTCCTTAGTCTGCTTGTCTTCAGAAAACTGTGTTGCTGGCAGGGCTGGGGAGTCGGAGTCGTGGAGTCGGTGCCTATTTTGCAGGAGTTGGAGTCGTCATAAAATGGACCAACTCCAACTCCCAAAATATATAATAAGTTGGTCCAGTTAGTTCGATGCAGTGCAAAGAGCAAGAGGAGTTGGGTCCGGCCAGTGCTATGCTCCCATATCTTCACCCTTATCACATGAGGAGTGAAAATTGATACATGGAGCGGGCAAAGGCAAGCAGCAAAGGGAAAAGATTCCGCTCCCATGACAAACACATTTCAGCAAAATTTTTCATCTTCTTTTTACCCCTTAAGGACCCGGCGTTTTTTTTTGGTGACACGTTCGTTTTTCCCTCCTCGCCTTCTGAAAGCCATAACTTCTTTATTTTTCCACCTACATAGACACATGAGGGCTTTTATTTTGCAGGACAAGATGTATTTCAAGGGTGTTATTCACTATACTATAGAATATACGGGGGAAACCGCTAAAAAATTCCAAGTGGACAAATTGTGAAAAAAAATGTATTTTCGCCATGTTTGCGGGGGTTTTTGTTTCACGGGTTCAATCTTTGGAAAAATAAATGTGTTATCTGTATTCTTCAGGTTGTTACGCATCCGCAATACCAAACTGTAGGGTTTCCGTTATGTTTGGTACCGTTAAAAAAATTCCAACTTTTCTATTTTTTAAATTTGCGCCCTGACACCATTTTGTGCGACCAATAACTTTTTTGTACTAACACCTACGGACGTCAGTGAGGGGGCATTTTTTGCGGGCTGAAGTGTACTTTTTATCGCTAGCAGTTTGGAATGCATGCGACTTTTTTGATACTTTTATTCCATTTTTTGAGTGACGTAAAATGACCAAAAAACGCAATTTTGCCGTTTGGATTTTTTTTCTTCTATGGTATTCAGCGTACGGGGTAAATGATGTTATATTTTATAGATCGGACTTTTTCGGACGCGGCGATAACCAAATATGTGTAACTTTTTTTATTTTTTTAAATAAAATTTTAAATTTAAAAAAAAGGGAAAAAGGGGGGGGTTGATTTAAAAACTTTTAATCCCTTTTTTTTTTTTATTTTTTAAAACTTTTTTTTAAAAAAAATTTTTTTTTTCCTGTAAACATTGAGGCCACCGTGGAAAATTAAACCCCCTAGGTGGGGGCTTTGTTAATAAAACCCTTTAAAACATTGCATAGGAAAATGCTTTGGGGTTTGTACAAAGATGGGGGGTTTTTCCCCACTTCCGGGCTGGGGAAAGGAAAGGGGGGGGCCCAAACCGGCCAGGGTAAGTGACGGGACCCTTTCCCCAAAAGGCTCCCCACCAAAAAGCCCGGGGATGGGATGGGCGCAGCATAGCTGCGCTTATGCCGATACTGAACCGGGGTTTGGCCCCGGCACCGATCGGCGTTAATTCGGGACCCCGGGGCCCCTCTTTGCCGCGGCGCCTGAGGGTAAAACAGCCCCAGCGGGGGGAAAGCCACCCACCACCTGTTACTCCCCGGGGTTTTTAGCGGCAAATTTTCCCCGCAAACCCCCCCGGGCGGCGGGGTGCGGCGGGGGCCCGCGGACGATCCCCTGCAAACCCCCTTAGGGGGCCCGGGGGACTACCATACGCCCAAGGTCGTTTGGGGTTTTTAAAGAAGTAGAAGATTTTCAACCATTCTTCAAAACTGACTGTGGCTGAGGAAATTTCTTTTTATACCCTGGGCATTGTTAGAGACGTTCCCCTGTGGTCACCGTTTGGGCCCAAACTCAAGTTTAGTGAAAGAAGCCATTTTTAGTTTTTAAATAATGAGATCGTTGTGGGTCATGTTTTGCAGGATCTGATGGGGGCCCAATACTATTTCTCGAACAAATTCAGAGACCCCCAAAAATTTTTCCCGGGAATTTGTTTTGAAAATTTTTCCCAATTTTTTTTGTTCAAAAAGCCCAAACCAATAAATATTTTTTTCCCACGACAAGCAAAATGGTAACAATGTTTTGAATTTTGGACTTTCAGTTTTCCATATCTCCCCACCACAACAGTTTTTGTACATAAAGGCTACTGTATTTTATAAAACGGGTAAATCTTACCTTTTTTATAAAAAAATTTTTGATTTCCCAAGTAGTTTAGTTCGCAAAATTTTTTTCCTAATTTGCATTGTTATTTGTTTTGCTCCTAAAAATCAAAATTTTAAATTTTGTATTCTGTTAGTTTTTGGGGAAAACCCAGATTCAAGCCTTTAAAAACCAAAAATTTGGGATCCCGGGTTTCTCTTTACACTTTCCCCAATTTTTTTAGACGGACTGGATCAAATACGGGCTTTTTCTTCAACTTTTCCACAAGTTTTTAAAAATTTATCAAAACATTGTTACCCTTTTGTTCCAGTGTTTTCTTCTACCTAAATGTTTTGTTTTATTGTATCATAAAAAGAAAAAACAGCCTGATGGACCTTTTTTAAAACAGTAAAGTTTTCCTTAAACATGCGCCCTGTATGAGGGAGTCAGGAGTCGGAAGGGTTTTGGGGGAAATTTAGGATCGGGGGTTTTGGCTTGCCGACTCCCCAACCCGGGGGCCGGTTTTCTTGGCCTCCATCTTTGGAAAAGAAAATTTTTTGGGAGACAGCCCTGGGAGACCCAATTTGATGCAGTGTCCGGCGTAAGATCTGAGCATGGGTGGCCCCACCTCTGCCAATCCACTTCCCGAAAGCTCTTGTAATGTTTTGTCTTATCAAGGTTGGTAATCTATGGGGGTACATCATAGCACTAGTCTCCACCAAGATTTCAAACTAAAAAAGAGAGTAAAACCTGCAGAGGGCCAAAAAAATAGTGAAAAAATTTTTCCCTTTAAAAGTTCCCTTTTAAAAAACCCGAATAGGGCTGCTTCTTTTAAACCCCTTACTGACACATGAGGGTTATGAATAAGGGGATTGGGGTTGTAAGGTCCCCTGTAGTATGCTAACTCATGCCCTTCTTGTCATACTTGGTTTTCACCCCAATTTAAAATGAAAAAAAACGTATAATTTTTAAAAGCCGTGTTTCAAAATTTTTAAAAACCCAACTAATGTAAAAAACACTGCACTTAAAAAGATACACAACATCTCTATACATAATGATCTCCACAGTGTCTAAAGGGTTAGACAGCAGGGACTTGAGCCAGCTCCATTCCCCGCTGTTAGTGGTGGGTATCAACTGCAAGAAGCAGCTAGCACCAGCCTCCTGAGTTAGCCCACTAAAATAGGGGAACCCTTTCTGGCACCCCTGACTTTCTTATACGTCCTGTGTTTGGGGAAGGGGGTTAAAAGGGGGTTTTTTCGTTAAAAAAGAAACAGTTCCCAAAATTTTTGGGGACATAAAAATAAGCAATTTTTTTAAATTTGGGTTTTTCATTTACTCTGTCACTTTGGGTTTTGCAGATATGAGCTTCTCTGGAAAAAATGTCTTTTTTTTCTGGTTGCTGGGCAGAACGCCCCCCGGTTTGATTCCCCCAACCCTAGACACGCCCCTGCATTTTTTTGGGTGGGGTGACATTTCATTCAGCGTTGGGAAAAGCCCCCAGACAGGAAAGGCCCCGGGATGCCCCTGCGCTGTGATTGGGTGCTTGCCACCCCCTCTGTGTTTACTCCACCTGGAAATGTTAAAAAACGAAAAGGGAAACCAATTCCCGCTGGCTCTAAAGAAATCTCCCAGTTTAAAGGTTTAATGTTTGGGGAATTAAAAGCCTGTTTAAAAGGGTTTTTTTCCCAAAAGGTTGAAACACCTCCTCACAGGTTCAGTCTTAAACTGCACTTGGGGAAAAAGGCTTTTTGTTCCTCAGATTGAAAGCAAGCCCCCCCCTCCTTATGAGTCTCACCCGTAGTGTCAAAAAATAGGATTTAAACTTTTGCGCATAAGCCTTGTTTAGAGGGATGCTTAGGTGTCAGCCCTGCAAGAAGAGGTTAGGGAGTTCAAGCCCCAAAAGGGAGGGGTTTTTTTTTTTTTTTTTTTTAAATTTGTACACATATGTAAAGATATGAAAAATATATGTGTAGACATCTATAATTTTATTCATATACACACACAAAGCTCCCCTATATAGTGTCCCATCCTTGCAGTCACACCAAGCACTTCCAACATACGTGATACAATGCATATATCTGGGGGATGAGAAATGATATAGGGGAGCCCTGTATGTGTATATATATCATTATAGAGATTAACATATATATTTTAGGTCTCTCTACATATGTGTAGAATTTAGGGGGGGAAAAAAAATATACCCTGTGAGGGACTAGAACTCCAAACCCCTTTGTTGTAAAAGCAATAGTCTATCACTGTTTTACCTCTGCACCACCAGCCCAAGTGAGTTACACACTGAGCAGGGCCTTCTCTGAAAGCTGCTTTGCTTCTCCCCCCATTTTCACTCACATGTCACTGACAGGAAGCAGAGATCTTTACTTGAAGCTGACATTTGTAGTTGAGTAAAGATCTCTGCCTGTTGTCAGTACAATTTGGATGAACACTACTTTCTAACAGCTGCTGGCTTTCAGTTGTGTGTAAACTAAGACATATAACTGCTGCTTGCTGGAGTTTGGAGCCTCAAGGCTGCAGACATAAGCAGGCAGGAGGCTACAGAGCTGTTATATCCAGACAACCTTCTGCATCCCCTGCTTTAAATAAAATTATGATGTCACAGTTCTTCAGTGAGGGGAGACACGCCTCCTGGGAGGAGACACACGCCTGCTGACAGGAGAGACACGTCCCTGGATTTCAAACTCAATCTGAGAAAATTAGCTATTTCTGGCTATTATATAACTTCAGGCTTCATCTCTCATTTTCAACTGTATCTGGGTGGAGACTAGCTGCTATGATGTCTCCCATAGACCACACAGACACATGAGTAAGACAAAGCAGTTACTAGAGCTTTCAGCAATGTATTCCTGTGTCTCCATCTCACTCTGCAGATCCCCCCTCCTCTCCATTTACCCTTTTATCAGCCTCCTAACTTGATCCTTCAGTCAGCTGCTCTGTCTTGAGATGGTTTAAAAGGAATCTGTCGCCAGTTTTCTTTTTTACTTATTAAATCAAGCCCCTGATCCATATTCTTTACCTCTCAGTCGTTTTCATTTCCTGATTATAGATTTCTCTATGCGGCCGTCTCTATATGATTGTGGGGAAGACATTCTTGCTTGCACGGCTTTAACAGCAGTCAGAGAGATACTTTACAGCAGCTCCATGCACATAGGATTCTTAGGATAGATTCTGTCCCATAGACTTGTATAGGAGAGTTTTCACTGTGAAGGGAGGGGAGAGGGGGAGCTGTGACATCTCCTCTTGTGACTGGTGGATCCTGTGTTATCTGTACACAATGGTGTCTCCCTTCAGTGTGACCCTACTTTTACTGATAATGAGCAGACTGTTGAAAAGCTCTCTAAACAGAAAAGGAAGAGTCAGACTATTATTAGGCTTAGTGGCCAAAGTAAAAACTGCAGGACTTAGGAATTATTTAAAAAATACTGAAAGTGAAATGGAAAATTAAAAGAAACATAACCAAAAATTCCTAAAAAAATGTGTTTAACATAAAAATGTGAGTTAAACAATAAGTCATTTTTCGATGACACATTCCCTTTAATGTAGTTTTTCAGAGTAAATGAAGCATTTGCTGGAAGGCTGATAAGTTGGGAAAGGGACATTTTTCTTTAATAAGATACATTATAAAGTTTTTTTTCCATTGACCTGTACTACTGATTTAAGCTTAGCTTGTTAGTGACCATTCAAGGCTTGTGGTAAAGCTAAATTTTACACTCAAAAAAGTCCCAGAACTTTGAACCACAGTAATGTCCTGCCAATGAATGACCTCATAGCAGCTAGTCTTTTGTACTACATTGTTATTTAGTTTCTAAAAATAAAGCTGCACTTTTATAGCCAAATATTCATGAAAGGGGCCAACAGCAATGCCAGACCGGGAAAGGCTTACATTCTATTCAGATACAAGCACTGGTTTGAAAAAAAACAATATGTCATTTAGTGACACCCTTTCGGCTCTTCAGTGATTACATCAGGTCTTCTTCAGTATGACACTACAAGCTTAACACACTTGTGCTTAGGGATTTTTCTTCTAATCTTACTCTGCTGCTACTCTCCAACTCTGTCAGGTAGCATGGAAAGATGACCACCGAGAGATATTTAAAGTGGTTTTCTCACTGGAATGATTAACTTTAAAGGGGTTGTCTCACTACATTGATTCATCAGGAGAAAGTAAACAGGTCTGTAGCTATAGCGACCTGAGGAGCTGATGCAGCCCATACCAAAGGGGATATCCAGGAATAGGTAGAACACTGTTAATGGACACATATTGCAAAGTGACTTGTTTTTGCAAGATAAAATGCAATCCTTGTAGTGAGACAACCCCTTTAATCATGTAAGGAAATATAAACATTGCTGTTCTGATTTTGCTTTATTCAGAAAATGAAGGAGATTGTATCTACTGCTAGTGCACACAAGTTTCTCTAGGTTACCGAGCACCTCTATCTGCTCTGATTGCTCCAATGAGCCCTCTCCGACCATGGTGTGTCTCTGCCTGCTGAATCTTATCAGTAAAACAGGAGCTTGATTATCCAAGTTATTGACAAGCTTTAACCCGCTAGAGCTCTGTAGCCTTGTGAACTACAGTTTACAAATCTCCTGCATTCATGTTACTGTAAACTACAGTTCATAAACCTCCTACACTCATGTCAGTGTAACAGGCTCAGCTAGGAATAACAGAGTTGATATGCCAATCACTGCTATAGAACCACCCACAGCCTGACCAGGGAGTGGGAGGCTGAAGCCGCCTGTGATTTTGCGAAACAGCATGGTGAGACAACCATCTACTGCTAGTGCACACAAGTTTCTCTAGGTTACCGAGCATCTCTATCTGCTCTGATTGCTCCATGAGCCCTTTCTCCGACATGGGTATGTGTCTTGCCTGCTGAATCTTATCAGTAAAACAGGAGCTTGATTATCCAAGTTATTGACAAGCTTTAACCTGCTAGAGCTCTGTAGCCTTGTGCACTACAGTTTACAAATCTCCTGCATTCATGTTGCTTAAACTACATTTTTATAAACCTCCTACATCATGTCAGTGTTTAACAGGCTCAGCTAGGAATAACAGAGTTGATATGCCAACACTGCTATAGAACCACCCACAGCCTGACCAGGGAGTGGGAGGCTGAAGCCGCCTGTGATTTTGCGAAACAGCATGGTGAGACAACCTTTTTAATCAGGTTCAAGTCTGAGGTCTGGCAGAGTCACTAGTGGTCTGTTCTGAAGCTTCTCTTGCGCCGTCTTGGCTTTGTTCTTAGGGTGTTTGTCCTCTTTGTGAGGTTCCAGTCACCTTCCCCTCATTTCTAACCAGTCTTCCAGATCTTGCAACTGAAACACATCCTCCCAGCAGGATTATGGCAGCAGGCTTCACTGTATGGATAATCGTGACCCAGTGCTGAGCACTGCCATAGTGTAAAAGCTCATTCAGCACTGGGTAACTAGTGTGGGTGAATGCTGAAGGATTACACCATCCACTGCTACAATAAGAAACGATCAGCAGTACTCCAGAAGATTATATTATAGTGTCTTTTATACTGGTAACGTAATGCAACTGAGATGCAATTTTGACTTTTTGGCCCTCCCAGACCTTAGTCTCAGTAGTTATTTTCTGTACAAAGGGAAATATATGGAATTACGAGGTGCCGGCAGCAGTCGTGGCAGTGAAGCGCAGACGTACCAGACATTTATCTGGTGTCATATTAATGAAGCCTGTTTAATTGCATATAATATTCCGGAGAGCTGCTGAGCGATTTATAATGTACTAGTTCCCAGTTTTCTGCAGACGTGCGAACTGGGAATATCACTTAAAGGGAATGTGTCATCAAAAAATGAGTCAGTGTTTAAGTCCCATTTTTATGTTAAACACATTTTTAGGATTTTTTTTTAATTTTTCATATCCCTTTTAATATTTTTTAATAATTCTTAAGTCTTGCAGTTTTCACTTTGGCCACTAGGCCTTGTTTGCACTGCTTTAACAGCAGTCAGTGAGATGCTTTACAGTCGCTTCATGCACATAGGAGACCTAAGACTGATTCAGTCCCATTCACTTCTATAGGAGAGTTTTCTAGTCATGCTCTGTGACCTGGGAAGAAATCAGTGTGCTGGGAGGGGGAGCTGTGACTATCTCCTATTGTGACTGGTGGATCCTGTGTTATCTATTAACACTGGTGTCTCCTTTCAGTTTGACACTCTTTGTGCTAATAATGAGCAGACAACTGAGAATCTTTCTCTACAGAGCAGGAAGTGTCAGATGATTATTAGACCTAGTGGCCAAAGTGAAAACTGCAGGACTTAAGAATTATTAAAAAATAATGAAAGTGATATGGAAGATTAAAAAAAAATATATAACCAAAAATTCTTAAAAAATGTGTTGAACATAAAATCGTGAGTTAAACAATAAGTCATTTTGATGACACATTCCCTTTAAAGGTTCAATCTTTTCATCAGAAAGAAGGATGTGGTTTCTCATAATCTAATAGTCTTTTAAGTGCCTTTTGGCAACCTCCCGGGCTGTCATGTGTATTGTACTGTAAAGTGTCTTCTGTCCAGTTACTTTACTATAAACACCATAAAGATGGAGTGCTGTATAGATGACTGTCCTCCCTAAAAGCATACCGATGAGGCTCTGTCAAAGTGACCACTGGTGGCTCACCTCCTTGACCAAGCATCTTCTGTCTGATTACTTTACAATAAATGCCATAAAGATGTAGTGATGTATAGATGACCATTCTTCTCTATAGAACAGCAATGGGGCTCTGTCAAAATGACCACTCTCTTCTTTCTCACCTTTCTGTCAAAGGATCTCCTGTCTTAATTGCTCAGTGTTGCTGGGCAGACAGCTTTAGTAAGGACCCTGAGTCCAAATTATTCTATTTTAGAATGTTTAAAGGGTTTGTCTCACTACATTGATTCATCTCACCTCAGTCCTGTTTTTTTTGGTTTAATTTTGAATTCAGGGGTGTGTTTACTGGCTTCTACTAGGCTGCAATAGAAGCCAGGTCTGTAGCTATAGCAACCAGTGCTGACAGCCTATCATGAGAGATTGAACAGGTCTGTAGCTATAGCGACCTGAGGAGCTGATGCACCCCATCCAAGAGGGGATATCTAGGAATAGGTAGGACAATGTTGATGGACACATATTGCAAAGTGAATTGTTTTTGCAAGATCTTTAACATAAAAAGCAATCCTTGTAGTGAGACAACCCCTTTAAATGGGTTTTGCTCAATAGGCTATAACCAGCGGCAAACAAAATCCGATGTTTAGAGATGGGTAGCCAGCTTTATTAAAATTCATGGTGGTCATACCATGAACTTTTATAGTATGATTTAAACTTGGGAGTGACGAGACTGCCCAGACCATTGCGCTTGATTCAGGTGATTAACCCTTTCAACTACCCTGACGTATGGGTAGGTCATGGTGGTTGTAAGGAGATGTTACACAGCCGCCGGGTGTTAGCGGCTAATTGCAACTAACACCCGGCGCTTGCAGCACGGGGGGCGGCGCCGCCCGCCTGGGCTGTTTAACCCTTTAGACACCGCGGCAAAGATGGCCGCAGCGTCTAAATGAATGCTCACCGTTTTTCAGCCCGATCGGGACATCAGCGATAAGATCGCAGAGTCCCGATGGGCTAACATGGCAGTGCAGAGCCTTGTGAAGGCTCTGATCGCTGCCATGTTTCCGTTTGCCCCACTTCCGACCCGAAACAGGAAGTGGGGAAAACACCATCTTGGTGCAGCCTAATGCATTGTCTATGCAATGCATTAGTCTGTATTAACGATCGCGCCCCCTAGTGGTGAAAGCGACTCAATGTTAAAGTAAAAATAAATAAATAAAGTTTTAAAGTGTAAAAAAAAAAAATGTATTAAAAGTTCAAATCAGCCCCCCTTCACCATTTTACAAATTAAAACAATAAAATAATAAAAAAAGTTACACATATTTGGTATCGCCGCATTCGAAAAAGTCCGATCTATAAAAATATAACATCATTTATCCTGTACACTGAACACCGTAGAAGAAAAAAAAATCCAAACGCCAAAATTTCTTTTTTTTTGATAATTTCAAGTCCTATAAAAATTGGAATAAAAGTGAACAAAAAAAGTCGCCTGCATTCCAACCCGCTAGCAATACAAAGAGCCCTACAGCCCGCAAAACATGCCGCCCCACTGACGTCCGTAGGTTAGTACAAAAAAGTTATTGGTCGCACAATATGGCGCCGCGGCGCAAATTTCAAATATAAAAAAATTTTGGGAATTTTTTTACGCCACCAAAACATAACAGAAACCTTACATGTTTGGTATTGCCGGATGCATATCAATCTGTAGAATACAGGTAACACATCATTTTTACTGAAGATTGAATGGCGCAAAAACAAAACTCCCGCAAACATGGCGCAAGTACATTTTTTTTCACATTTTGCCCCACTAAGAATTTTTTTGCCGTTCCCCAGTATATTCTATAGTAATTTGAATAACACCACTGGAAAGTACATCTTGTCCCACACAAAAAAAAAGCCCTCATATGTCTATGTAGGTGAAAAAATACAAAAGGTATGGCTTTTGGAAGGCAAGGAGGAAAAAAATTAAGAGTAAATTTATTTTTTTTGTGTTAAAGGGTTAATTCCTTTTTGAACTGTTCAATTGTTTCTCACAAGTCACAAGCAATTTTACACTTACTCTGTCTCCTCAGGTTCTGGGTGGTTCTTTAGAAGTGATTAGCATATTTAGCTTCTCTGTTACTAGCTGAGCTGGTACACTACTGACAATTGCAGGAGATGTTATTTTCATTAAACATGTGCTTGTTTACATGTACTGTGAGGACTGAAAACAATTGCTTTATCTGTAAACAGAAACTAATCTTGTTAGAGATAATTAGTTTGCTCGGGACTGAGGGATTGAGCTCTGTCTGTACATGGAGTGTTGTCACTCCCTGCTTTAAGCGCTCTGTTCTAATCCAATAACCTAATTCTAGTCAGGGAACCATAGAAAACTGTGTTCACTCAGAGCTCTTATCTCATGACTAAAGAAAAATCAACCAAGCAATGGATTTAGAAAAAGTTTTCAATTAATTGTCCCTTCATGTTGAAAGCTAATCTTTGTAGTGAGAAAATCCCTTTAAAACCATTGTGTTCTTCTGGGCCTTCAACACTTCAGCAAATCTTTTATGTTTCCTTGGCTTAGAGCACCGCAGAGAATTCCTTCAACTATCATTCTGCAGTTCTTTACATAGACAGGTGTGTTCCTTTCTAAATAATGTCCAGACAGGTAAATTCACCACAATTCAATGCTAAAGGTGTGTTCATACCATGTTAATGCATTCATTTCAGGTATCCATCAGGGTGCAGTGAAAAAAGGTATCCCCGGTGGATATCGCATCGCAGCCTCGCTGAACCCAGTGAGCATAATAGAGCAGATGTAGCCCAGAATGGGCTACGTCTATTCTATTATCCTCTACAGGTCCACAATGCAGCGTTGCGATATCCATCGGGGCCACCTTTTTTCACAGCACCCTCATGAATACCTGCAATGTATGCATTAATGTAGTGTGAACTCACCATAATCAAGTTATAGAAGCATTGCAGGGATGAAACAGGATGCACCGGAGCTCCGTTCTCATTGTCTAAAATTGCACACATCTGACTTGCGACAAACTGGATTTTGCATATAGTATATTCTGTGTATATTTATTAGAAAATGATATTATCCATTTTTGAATAAGAATGTAACATTACAAAATGTGGAAATCCTGAATCCTCCTTAACCCCTTAAGGACCCAGCCTGTTTTGACCTTCCTGACACAGCCCTATTTTTGAAATTTGACATGTGTCAATTTATGTGAGAATAACTTTTTGACACTTTCACCTATCATGTGATCGAGATTGTTTTCTCGTGACACATTGTGCTTTAAGTTAGTAAGAAATTTTTATCCATACAATCCTTGTTTGTTTGTGAAAAATATCAAAATTTATGAAAATTGGAAAAATTTGCGATTTGAAAGTTGCAAAATTTTCTGGCGTGCAAGACAGATAATTTTTCACCACAAAATAGTTTATAACTGCATCTACCATATGTCCACTATAGGTTGGCATAAATTTTTTAAAGTCATTTTTTTTTTTTTTTACGACATTAGAGGGCTTAGAAATTTAGTAGTAATTTTCTACATTTTCAAGAAAATTTTCAATATACATTTTTTTAGGGACCACTCAGTTCTGACGTGGCTTTGAGGGGCCGGGCATGTTAAAAACCCCCATAAGTGACGCCATCTGAGAAACTAACCCCTTAAAGTATTTACAACACTATTTAGGAAGTTTGATAACCCTTCAGATATTTCACAGAAATTTAAAGCAAAGTGGAGGTGAAATTTAAATATTTCACTTTTTTTGCAGATTTAAAATTTATTTATCCATTATTCATTGGAAAAACGGTAAATGTTGACTAGGAAAATGCAACTTAATATCAATTCCCCCAGGTCTGCCGTTTTTAGAGATATCCCATATGGGGGCCCAAAGTGCATTATTTGGCTAAACCCATAAGCCCCAAAAAATAGGAGGAGACCTACTATACTCTGGGGTCTCATTTTCAATACGATTTTATTAGGCGCCATTTAAAGTTTGGGGACACCCTAAGGTGCAAAAACTTTAATAAAACCACCCCTAAATAGCCCGCAAATTGGAAACTAACACCCCCTTAATGAATATATCCAGGCATGCATTGAGAAATATAGAACCCACAGGTGATTCAAAAAAATTTTTTTTAGCATAAGGCTGTTAAAATTAAAAAAAAAAAAAAAATTTCAATAATCTGCAAATTTAGCTTAAAATGTTTCATATATACAAGGAATCCTGGAAAAAAGAAACCCTAAAACTTTGTTAAGCAATTTCTTCCAAGTTGGCAATACCCTACATGTGGGGGGTAAACTGCTGTTTGGGCGCATGGCAGGCGTAAAAGGGAGGGGGCACTATTTGGTTTTTGGACGCAGATTTTGGTGGGGCCATGTCGCATTTGCAAAGCCCCAAAGTAGCAGAACAGGCAAACCTTCCAGAAGTCCCCCCCATTTTGGATTCAACACCCATCAGGATCTCATCAGGGTGTACTTGTGCATTTGGATGCACAGGTTTCCATAGTTTTTTTTTAGCATTGGGCAATGAAAATGGGGGAAAAACGCAGTTCAGTCATTGTTTTTTGGTTTCAATTTTACAGATTCACCGTGCAGTGTAAATGATGTGATAACTTTACTATGGGGGTCGGTACAATTACAATGATATAGATTTTAATATGTTTTTATGTTTTATTACTTTTACACAGTAGAAATAAGTCTAAAAAAAAATGCGTTTTTTGTTGTCCTATTCTGACAGCCAAACTTTTTTTTTTTGGGCTGTGTTCAGAGATGTGTAGGGGCTTGTTTTTTGCGGGATGAGTTGAAGTTTTTATTGGTACCATTATGGGGTGCATAGATCATGTTTCACTTTTTATTAAGGTTTTTCTGAGAATGTTTTGAACAAAATACAGCAATCTTGGTAGTGTTTTTTTTTTTTATTTTTATACGGTTCCCCTGTACGGTATATATTTACAATTTGGGAGCTTTACTCAGGGAGGGCAAAAACGATTACACCGATACCCAACATGACAGATTTATAGGCAGGTCGTTACGCACGCGCGATACCAATATGGGTACTTTATTTATTTTTTGAAACTTTTTTGGGGCGATTGCTGTTTGTAAAGGGGAAAAGGACGGTGTACGTATTTTATTTTATTTTTCGTGTTTGTGTTTTTACTTGTTTTTTCACTTTTTTTACATTTCCCAAAGGGATTTGAATGAAGATCTTTAGATCTCTCATTCAATAGGAATCAGTACATAGCTTTTTGCTATGACTGGTTCCTATGACAACTGTCAGTTTACGATGCCGGGACATGCCCACAGGGCACGGTGGGCATCGTGACGTCACAGACAACCCGGAAGGCATTCTCTGCCCTCCGTGGTGTCTGTAGGGAGGCAGGAGCTGCACGGATCGCCCGAGCGTTGGGGCTGCGCCGCCGACAGAGACGCAGGAGGAGCGATCCCTCCTGCGTCTCTCTTAGTTATGCGACCCGATCGTCGCGAATAATTACGGGTTATCCGCCCCTCCCCCCCCCCCCCCCCCCCGGAGTGATCCGGGGTGGGGCCGACGCTGCGGGATGTCAGCTGTAATATACAGCTACACCCCGCGCCGAATCGCACGAACTCTGCTTTAGAGTTCGCGCGATCCTCAGGACGTACCATACGTCCAGGTGCGTGAACCCCCCAAAAACCCCCTGAGATGGATACGTCTAAGGTCGTTAAGGGGTTAAAGAACCTTCACATAATTTTTGCCCCCTTTGCTGAGGGCAGCACAAGCTAGTGTCAGACCTCCTGTTTCCAGCGCTGAGTCCCTTATTCTGTAAGATGCTGGAGTTTTAGAGTATTTAATGTTCAAATCTGCTGTTTTCAGCCAGAAAAGAGTCAGTTTTTTTCATACCCCGCCCATCTGAGGCTCGCCCCGCCCACCTCAACTGATTAACCTATTACTTTGAATAGGTAGAAACATGTGAATAACTGTCAGTGGGTGGGGTTAGCCTTTGGTGGGGGCGGGGCTAACTGCTCATGAATAAGATTTGAGGGGTAAATACTCGAAAAAATCCAGCACCTTACAGAATAAGGGACACAGCGCGGAAACAGCAGTCTGACATTAGCTTGTTCGCCCTCAGCAAGCGGGGCATAACCTATGTGACAGGTTACCTTTAAGTGGACATCACAGAGTGAAATGGTGCTGCAAAGAGCGCCTTTCTCTGTAGAACTCTACAGTCATGTATTACATGGTTTCTCACATGGCACAATATATTACTACATGAATCTACCAGCTGGGTGTTATGAATTGGGGGAGCGTCCCTACACAGTTTGACATTGTCCAGTCAGTGCTTAAGTCAGTGTGTGCAGGGACACACCCCTTTGAAAACAAAAATGGCAACACCCAGTTGACTGATTCAGTGATACTTTTCTAGGAGGAATAACAGAGGAACAGCACAACACAGAGATATAAGAGAAGAGGCTCCAGAATTGTTATTTCACAGTGAATACAAGTAATAATCCTCTTTAAAGGGGTTGTCTAACTACATTGATTCATCTTACCTCAGTCCTGTTTTCTTGGTTTCATTTTGGCTATGTTCACTTTGGCGCATACATCGTGTCTTTCGGGAGCTTGCGCTAATACTAAAACGCGTACATAAAACAAAGTTTCTGCCCCATTGACATTCATTACTCCCTGGCGCGTATTCGCCGCAAGTAAATTGACTTGTCACTTATCTCCCCGCACGTACAATACGATGTAATTGTACGAACGGGGAGAGGAGGCGTAATCCATAGTTCTCTAGGATAACTATGGATTACCGTAATTTCGGCGCACATCTCGCCCGTATTGTAGCGCAAATATGCGGCGAAATGCGTGCCGAAATTACCCCATGTGAATATACCCTTTGAATTCAGGGACGTGTTTACTGGCTTCTACTAGGCTGCAGTAGAAGCCAGGTCTGTAGCTATAGCAACCAGTGCTGGCAGCCTATCAAGAGAGATCAAACAAAGGGCTTAGCTATAGCAACCTGAGGAGCTGATGCAGCCCATACAAGAGGAGATATCTAGGAATAAGTAGGACACTGTTAATAGACACATATTGCAAAGTGACTTGTTTTTGCAAGAGCTTTAACATAAAAAGCAATCCTTGTACCGAGACAACCACTTTAAGTGATGTTTGCGCAATTATAGCATTACCACAGTATAGTCATGCTATTTCTAGAGGCTGTTGTCTGAGAAGTGGAGTATGTTGGAGTTTGGGGGTGAATAGTACGTGCATTACTACACTACTGCGACTACATTAGACTTTGATTTTTCTACAATGCCTCTGCCAATATGCTTGTAATTATTAATATGAATAACCCATTTATCAACAAGCCATTAACAGAGGAGACATTAACACGTGACCAGAACAGCCGTCATATCTTTCATTTCATGGCTCATTATCACTTCTATCTGATGTGATTTTA